>JARJLU010012370.1:0-10617 GCA_030272975.1 Sparidentex hasta | reverse complement strand
GTACCAGCCTGTCTGCTTCTGTGTCTAAAGTGCTAAAGTCTTACCTGCCAACATTGATCAGCTGTTTGAACACACTGTTTACACTGATTTCACCATTTACACTCCATTTATGAAAGAAGAAACATGTTATTGATCTGAACATGTCACATGTTACAAAGACACTAAACAGGAACAATATAGGCGACTTCTTTGTCCCCAGACTCCCTTAACAAATGTGTCAGTTTAGTGAGTTGTTGAGTTGGAGACACTTTATAAACTCTGTGAAACTCTGTCTCTGACTCATTCTGCATTATTTGGACCTTCTTGATAATTCAGCAAATGTTCTACATGAACTTCTTTCTGTCTTTGAGTAGAAACATGGAGTCTGTTTGTCTCAGTGATGGACGGGTTTGTGTCATACTATTGTGGGAACAACAGTAAAAAACATGTTATGTTAGTCTTGGTGGTGAACCAATAAAATAACATTCATTTCTCTCGCATGAATCCATGAAACTCAGAGAAATGTCTGACTTCCATCATTTGACAGGAGCTCTTTCATGATGTCACCTCATTCGCAGCTTTATATCTCCTCACTAATATTTAAGATTTAATCATATTCAGTATTTTCAGCGTCACTGGATTGTATCTGACTCCTCGTGTCTTCATGTCAGTGGTCGTAGGAGTCGTCTCAGCCTCACCAACTGCTTGTTTTTCACTCAGCTGGGTGGAAGTTTGCACTGAGCATCCAAGAAAACCTTGGAAGAAACATTTGATGATTTCAAACTTTTCTGAACCGATTCCTGACATCAACAACTCGGCCAAACTTGAAATATCAACTTTTCTGTTGGTGTAGGTTTTCTGCTGGCGTCTTCTTCTTCCTGACATCAAACTGCTTCACCAGGAAGTAACTTGTGACTGCACTCCTGGTTGTGTTGCAAGTTCTGACATGTTTAATCCTGGTGTCGGTCCAACTTCCTGTGGAAAAACAGCCTGTTCTGGAGTTTCTCTGATAAATAGTTGTTTGTGATGATCGAACACAGCTGGAGTTGGTTCGACTTCAACAAGCCGACAGTTGAACAGCTCTGATTGGCTGCAGGTCATTGTGTTTATGAACCACATGATCTGGGAGGTTCTTGGTTCTGGATGTGGACTGACGCTACGATATCAACCTCCAGGGTCACTTCAGGTTATAACATTTAAAATCCTGCAGAAAGTCTTCTGAGCGTCACTGATCAGAGGTCAGCGCTGGCTGCAGGACAGACTCAGGATCTTGCAGATGTTTTCTGAAATGTTGAAGCTTTCTAAAAAATCCAAATGGCTGCAGTTTGTGAAAACACTCCTGTGACATTTTGAAGCGCCGCCTGTGATTTCTACCTGAGCAGGACTTTCCCTCTCTGCCTCGCTTCAGATCGCTTCACACTCACATTATCAGCAGCGAGCTTTTAGCATTTACAGCTGACATTTAGCTGACGAACTCACTCGCAGCAGACGGAATAAACTTGGGCCGGTAGATTATACGCAACTAATTGAGAGGTGAAAGGTCTCAGCAGGGTGCCGACCTGAGCGGAGGTGCACCAATTACTCCTGTGTGACCCGACGGATTCAGACAGCAGCAGTTTCTGTGCTGCCGAGGCGTCTGAAGGACTCTGGATCCTGGAGAGAGAACAAACTCACAGTGAAGCTCAGAGTCGGAGTCGCTTGTTACGGAGCGCCGCAGGTTGGAGGGCAGCTCGACCTCAGACACAAACACAAACCTCTCCACTCTCACAGGGAGGAGAAGTGCAGCGGGAGCGCCGGAGCGGGAAAGTGGATCACGCACCTTGTTTCCATGACAACAGAGTGCTCCTTTCAACACCGTGCATCGGATCACTCAGGCAGTTATTCTGACCCGCGGGCTCAGACGGACTCCTGATGTGAGCGAGTGCGACTAGAAGACAGTTCATACACACTGACTGACGGCCACAACATCCAGATCCAAACTGGCTCAAAAGATGATGACAAAATAAATTTGCTCTCTTCACTTGGTTCTGGTTCTGACCCGGGGGTCTCCTCCCTGTCAGCTCCCCAGCTCAGAGATGGACCGGTAAACAGGAAGTGTACCTTCTGGCTCAGCTCCTCTTCACCATCTCACCACACAGACCCTGAGATTCCTGCTTCACTCGGGGCAGAAACTCACCGTCCACCTGCTTCCAACACAGAGCGCCAAGAAACCAACAGAACCACATCATCTGCAAAGAGACGCAAATCTGAAGTTTCCAAAAACCAGAAACTGTGTCATGAGATCCTGACAGCCGACCTTGATCTGATCCACACAGTCGGATTCTGACAGGAGTTGGAAACATGAGGGACAAGAAGAAGAGTCGGAGTCAGCAGTCGAGCCGCCGGCGCCACTTCTGACACGGAAGTAAAGAGACGTGAGCTCTGCTAGTTTAAAACTGCAGGACTGCTCCTTTAACACGAGGCAGGAGCTGCATGGCAGTAATAACAGCCGCCGTCGTCGGCCGTGACAGACGTAGTACGAACGTTACCAGAGCGAGTGGAAGGTGTAATCCATCATGCACACTGTTACCCTGTCAGCAGTGCTGCGTGAGTGTAACGACGAGAAGTCGCACTAATTAGCAGCTCTGAAGTCTCAGTGAGAAGATCTGACATGAGAACAGATCCATCCAGCTGCTGTCACTCACACACACACACACACACACACACACACACACACACACACACACACACACACACACACACACACCCTCTCTGTGTCTCTTTCTACTTTGCGGAGGGTGAAATGGATTCAGCGACGACTTCGTTCTCGGGGAATCCAGAGGTGTTTTGTTTCGCCTGCGTGGATAAAAATGTCTCTATCACAACCTGACAGTGTGTGTGTGTGTGTGCATGTGTGTGCATGTGGCGAGCTGAACAAGTCGTGCTAACAGCCTGATATTGACTTCTAAAAATACCTGCCCTCCACACACACACACGCAGAGTAATCCTGACTGTGAAACACCCTGCTGAAGAGGAGGAGGAGGAGGAGGAGGAGGAGGAGGGGGAAGAAACCCTACAACCCAGTTCAATCACCATGGCAACCACTCCTCATCCTCCCTCCGAACACTCCAGTGATGTGCAGGGCTGCCCCCCTTTCCCAGAATTCCCTGCTGCTGCTTCCCTGGGTGAGAGAGGAGAAAGTGGGTTGAGCGAGCTCCTCCTGGCAGCAGCACACGGTTTCCTTTGTTACAATGAAGATGAAGATGAAGATGAAGACGAGCTGCGAGAGACGGAGATGTCGATCTGTCAACACCGACCGACTGATCAGTGGCTCATCTCACCTCCTGTGGAGAGACGAGAGGCGAGAGGAGGAGCCTCAGTCTAAATAAGGACTGGAGATGGAAAAGGGGCGGAGACAGAGATACAGGTGGACTGTCGGAGGAAACAGAGCCAGACGATGATGGAGTGTGCGGTTCTGATGGTGCCGACCCACACTTCAACCCACAGAGCAGCGTGGCAGGACACGTTACGTCATGGCGGTTCCAGACGGCGTCGTGTCGCAGTCGCTACTCTCAGCTCAGGTCCGTTTCTGACAGAAGTCGACCTGCGGCGCCGTTAATCTGCTCAGAGCAGATCAAACCAGACAGGAAGTCAGCATTGGGTCAATTTTCAAAATAAAACACCTGGTGCCAAACGTATCAATGTGTACATGAACAAACACAGTTAAATCAGACAGACAGATGAACTCTGCAGCTCTGAAGCCGTCTGCAGTGCAAACAGAAGTTCTGACAGGACCGGACCGGACGTGACCACTGAGTTTATCACTGATGAGCCTTGTTGAGCTGAGATGTCCTAAAATGGCCACCGTAACATTTCGATTTAGGTTCAGTAGATGAAGGTCAGTTACAGGTGAACTTACCGTCCTTCACCTCCCACGTTACGTCTTCTCCTTCATCTCGCCGTCACACCAGCATCAGAACCGACAGCGGCACAGGTCTTTTTTACTTGTATTTCTGAGTTTGTAACTTCCTGGAAACTCATTAAACACGTGGATGACTCATCCTGCACTCTCCTCATGGCGCTGCTGTGGATGTGACGTCATACAAAAAAACAACTTTCTGAGTGTATTCTGTGATTTGGGTCGAACCGGGTCGTGTTTGGACGGCTAGCTTCTCTTGTTGCTAATGTAAATGCTAACAAGCGGACCGAGGCTCTACGAGGACCGAGACAGAACCGAGCTTCCTGGTAGCTGTGTTGCTAATGTGAATGCTAACTGTTGCTACATGTAGCTAGCTGCTGACTCCATCTTCTTTATCCATCCTACTGAAGTCCGACAGCGAGCCACATTTCTTTTCTTCAGTGTTTTATTAAAATGCTTTACTGCTGCATGAAACAAATAAAGAATAAATAAAGCTTGTTGCTGTGAAGCTCCGCCCTCTTTTCTCTGTGTGCTCCTTATTCTTCATTCCAGACATTTTCAGCTCCTGTTTGTATTGTCTCATACGACGAGGGGGAGGAGAGGGAGGAGAGGGAGGGTGACAGATGGGTGTAGTCGCTCGCCCTCCGACCCACACACACACTCACACACACACACACACACTCACACACACAGCAGACGCTGGAGACGTGCAGTGGGTGTGTGGATGAATGCATTTAGTGGATTTGCAGAGATCAAGTCGAACCCTTACAGCAGACACACGGCGGGGGCAGCGAGTTCGCTTCATATTCATCGTGACTGAAACTGTCGACAATTCATTCCACTGCAAACAACATGAGACGGAGAAGAAGAGGAGGAAGAGGAGGAAGAGGAGGAAGAGGACGGCTGGAGACAGAGGAGGATAAGATGGACGACGTCAGAATGGACAGTCAGATGAGGAAAGACAAACAAAAGTGAGAAAGTAAAAGACAAACAGACGGATCAGATGTTCCTCCGTCACAACATGAAGCCCGTGTTCATCCTCTCGCTGATTTCAGGGTCAGACGGTGTTTTTTTTCAGAATCCCCTCAGACGTCTTCGTCTGTCGGCCCAGTCGGGATGTATTCCTGTTCCTCCCTCACGTCAACAACAGAACCCTGCTGCAGGAACCCGACCCAGCGCTCAGAGACAGAACCACCGACTCCAGAGGTCCAAGTCTGGACTGCTGACGGTGTTTCGGTTGAATGGTTCTCTGACCTGAATGTGACTCAGTAAAGAGAAAGACGATCGTTCTGACAGAAATCTGAAAGTTCTTCATTCAACTGGAGACGACTTCAGTTATTCTGGGCAGGAAGAAACAAAAGAAACCTGAAAAATATCATAGAATTAATTCAGCTGGGTTCAAACATGCAGATGATCTGTGGAGGAGAAAGAAACCTGAATCAAAAGACTACGGTGGCCATCTTAGGACATCTCAGTCCTCCTCGATGACAGAGTCCGTCTGTGGAGGACGGAGTCTGATGCACACACTCCAGCAGACAGACAGGGTATTTATGGGTATTTATGGGTATTTATGGGTATTTATGGGTATTTATGTCTGTGACAGATGTGCAGCGAGCTGTGAGTGTGTCATCAACAGCTGGAGACCTGAGAGTCTAAATGAGGATCTGAGAATCACACAAAGACTGAAAGTCTGGAACCAAGAGGCGATGAAGCCAGACGGAACCACACCATGGATCGGGTGACCCGCTTAGAGACAAGGACCTGGCTTTAAACAGGAAGTGATGTCATCATTTAGACTGATTTGGCAGTCTGAGGGTGAGAGACAGAAAGGTCAGAGACCAGGAGACGAGTGTGTGTGTGTGTGTGTGTGTGTTAATGTTTTGCCCTTTGAGAGCAACATCAGGATGTTTGATGGATGGCCTCTTCCTGTGTGTGTGTGTGTGTGTGTGTGTGTGTGTGTGTGTGTCCTCCCCACGGGCCTGCTCTGGGCCTCTGGCTGTGATTGGCTGGACATGGCGATGCAGAACAGGTCCAATCATCGACTGACTGATTCTGTCTGACAGCAGTTCTGTGGAGGAGCTGCAGCGCTGCATCGTCTCCGGTTCTGTTAAAGTTCTTCTGAGCTCATGTTGTGTTTGTGGGTTGTTTCAAGGTCGGGACCAGAATCATGAACTGTCAGGCGACGTGTTGTGACGGGAGGAGGCTGATCTGGAGTCAGGACACATCTGTGGAACGAGATTCAAGGAGATTCAAGGGGATTCAAGGATCCCTCCTGCACTCCACAGTTAGTTACAGTCGACGGGAGATTTGTGTAGTTTAATGTGTTTTTAAAGATTTAAGTTTCAAACCAAGTCCAGAATGTCTTCTGGATATCTGAGGATGTTTCAGGGGAGCTGACGGCGTCTCCGGGAGATTCAAGGAGTTTTTATGAATGATTCATGAAGATCTGCGGTTGTTTCAGGATTCAGGAGAGATGAAGAAGAAGAAGAAGAAGAAGAAGAAGAGAAGTGAAGTTGGAGTCGTGATCCTGCTGCACGCTGCCGTCTTCCGTTCTTCATCAGGATGTAAATGTTGGAGTCAGATGTTTCTGTAACGAAGATCAGTGTGAGACACGTCGCGGCTGGAATCACACACACACACAGACACAGACACAGACACAGACACAGACACACACACACACACACACACACACACACACACACACACACACACACACACACACACACTCCTGACTTCTGTTTATTCAGTCAGTCAGTCAGAACTTCTTCATGAATCAAGGCAAACAGAACAAATCCCAGCATGCACTGGGGGAAGTCGACAGAATAGAAACACAGTGTGAAGAAATCCGATCTTATTAGGCGACGCGACCAATCAGACGTCCTGGTTCTCCTCCATTTAAAAGTCCAAGTCAACAGCACAGAATTCATCGTCTCGCCTCACGTGAGCTGATCCGGTCGAGGTTCCATGTCTCAGATGGCTTCAGCACATCTGGACTCCAGAAACCCGTCCTGAACCCGTCAGGATTCTGTAAATATTCAATAATCTCCTGCTCAGAGATCTAAGAGTGTGATGACCAATGACAGCCCAGTGAGATCTAGTTGTCCAATCAGACGGAGGGGCTGACTGATGTTATTAGCTGGTGAACACGTCATTGATCATCCTCACTGATGATTCCAGGAAACCAGCAGATCTTTGCTGATTTGGACGCCTGAGACGTCGTTTAATCTCCCGGGAACATGTGAACACATCTGCAGACCGACAGGAGCAGCTGACGCCACCGTGAAGTTCCCAGACATCCCTGAAAAGACCTGAAACATCCTCCCTGGCGTCTGCGGCAGCGTCGAACTCGTCACACAACACACAGAATGAATCCGACTCACTTCAGTGCATAAAGTCTGTTTCCAGCAGAGGAACAACAAGATTCAATCAATTCTGACCAGACACACAGGAGGGTAAAACCCCCCGGACCTCCACCTGAGAGAGGACACAGTGTGTGTGTGTGTGTGTGTGTGTGTGTGTGTGTGTGTGATCCACCACTTCGTCCCTGCACGATGTTGAAGGACACACGAGTCAGTTGCTGTAAATATAAAAACATGTTCAACTCTACAGCCGACAATCTGTTTATATCTGATTAATGACCACACACACACACACACACACACACACACACACACACACACACACACACACACACAACCTGAGCTGATCAATACCTGAAGCATCAATACGACCAACACTGCAGAACGATGCAGGATTCATACGAAGCACTTTGTTTGATTTGACTGTTAAAGTGTTCAGATGTGTTCACAGTAAATGAAACTCTGACGTGATTCAGTGATTTATCCGTCTGACGGTGATTCTTTTCCTCAACATGTCAGAATGATCCTGAAAATATTCTCTGAAACATCCTTCTCGCTCCGATTCATCCCTCAAACAGCCTAATAACACTTCCAGTTCCTTCTACAAACCAGTTAGTGCATCAGATTAAATGTTCTTTAAATATAATTATCATCGTTACTGTGAAGCTGCAGCTGAGACATGAAACACACCGACTGCAGAAACGTTACTGAACCACTGGAACTTTTATTTTTCCATCGTCTTTTTTTAAACATCGGAAATCTAAAACAGTCGCAGAGATCAAGTGTGTGTGTTTGTGTGTGTGTGTGTGTGTGTGTGTGTGTGTGTGTCCAAACTGTAGGCATGGCCTCAAACTGTCAGAGCTCAGTTTTAACTCGACCGGAGTGACGAGCAAAGCCATCGAAGGCAGACAGCCTCCTACTGCATGACTGGCAGAGTGGCCTTTGTCTAAGTGTGTGTGTGTGTGTGTGTGTGTGTGTGTGTGTGGATGTGTGTGGATGAGTGTGTGTGTGTGTGTGTGTGTGAGTGAACTTCCAGTATGCCAGTGTATGATCGTAGCAGTCTAAGCCAGCGTATCGTCTCAGCACACTGACGCTGCTCTGCCTGGTTGTCGTGTGTGTGTGTGTGTGTGAGAGTAGGAGTGTATTTTCTAATGAGCTGTATTTAAATTAGTGTGTGTGTGTGTGTGTGTGTGTGTGTGAGAGTAGGAGTGTATTTTCTAATGAGCTGTATTTAAATTAGTGTGTGTGTGTGTGTGTGTGTGTGTGTGTGTGTAAAAGTTCACTACGAGAGCTCCCAGAATTCATTGCACGGCTGAGTGGAGTGACAGGAGAAGCCATTTAATGCCTCAACACTGGCAGAGAGTAACTGACAGCGTGGCATTTGGACAAGTGTGTGTGTGTGTGTGTGTGTGTGTGTGTGTGTGTCTGTGGGTGTGTGTGTGTGTGTGTGTGTGTGTGTGTGTGTGTGTGAGAAGGGAGGCGAGGACTTTGTGTGCCCGTCGATCAGATTTATTGTAAATAAATCTGAGCCACATCTGTTGAAGTCTTTCGTAGCTGTGATTAGCATTAGCATTAGCATCAGTCAGGCGAACACACTGTGTCTCCACTTTAGTTTCTCTCACATCTGACTGACTGACTGACTGACTGACTGACTGACTGACTGTGAGCTTACTGAGGATTTAAACCTGCTGCTGCAACAATGAAACATGAATTAAACAACATGTATAAATTAAAAGTACATGAATCCTTCAGTGACGTGACTGAACGAGGAGGGAGCTTCGACTAAAGACGTGATTTATTTTGATATTAACAAACGTGTCGGTAGAAAACACACCTGCGATAATCTGACACGTGGTTGACAGGTTGACTGTCAGGGATCAATGATCACTCAGACTGAAACAAGTGAGGAAAAACTTTTAATGTTCAACTCCAAAGATACAAACCTGCCAGAAAAACTGACATCTGAAGCAACTTCAGTTAAAACTACAGACGATCTCTCAAATAAACCAGGACAGAAAAGACAAAACTTTGACTCTGTGTGTGTGTGTGTGTGTGTGTGTGTGCGTGCGTGTGTGTATATGTGTGTGCGTGTGTGTCTGTGTGTGTGTCATCCTCCCTCGTCTCTGGAGCTTCAGGCTGAAACGCTCTGAGAGTTTTAAGTCGTTTGATTCTGAAACTCAAATTCAAAACTGTAACTTCTGAGGACGAGACGGAGAAAATTAAAACATTAATCTGGATCTCAGACTGGATTCATATCGTCATCGTATCACCGACACCAGGTGAGGTTTTGTTTCGCACGTTAGCACAAAAAGCTAATGTGAGCGACTGCTGACATGGAGAACGTTTCATCAGAGTTTAGATTTATGATTCATGTAGAACATGAAAACATGCAGTTCTCATCACAACTGATTGTTTCTTGTGTGGTCGAGTCCCACAGAGACGTCAGCAGCACCTGAACTCATCACCAACTGCTGACGAAGGTTCAGGTTTGTGTTCGAGTCTTGTTGTCATGAGTTCAGTCTGTGCTGCTTGTGTTTCTTTCCCTCTCTGACTCTGTTGTCGCCATTTTAGAGTTTGAGGTTATAATGAATAATTCTGGTTTCACTTCAGCAGCAAGTGGAAGTGTGAACGTGTGCTGAAGAGAAAGAAATGATTGTTACGACACGTCTCCGTGATCTGCGGTCAGAAACACAACAGCTGCCGACAGCAGACAGAAACGCTTCTCAGAGAAACTGTCAGGAAATTACAGAAGACGCTCGTCGGTGTTTGGACTTTTTCAGCCTGAGGGGGAGAAAACACACACGACTGGATGGTGTGTGTGTGTCTGTTTGTGTGTGTGTGTGATTGTGTGTGTGTGTGTGTCTGTTTGTGTGTGTGTGTGATTGTGTGTGTGTGTGCGTGTGTGTGTGTCTGTTTGTGTGTGTGTGTGTGATTGTGTGTGTGTGTGTGTCTGTTTGTGTGTGTGTGTGATTGTGTGTGTGTGTGTGTGTGTGTGTGTGTCTGTTTGTGTGTGTGTGTGTGATTGTGTGTGTGTGTGTGTGTCTCAGTATCTGCCCTGCACACCCAGCTCCGTCTCGGCGGTGCGCTCGATTTGCTTGTGGACGAGTCGAACCTCCTGCTGGGTCAGAGTGCGCTCCATGTGGCGGTAGATGATGCGGTAACACTGACTCCGCCTCCCGGTCCTGAGAGAGAGAGAGACAGAGAGAGAGAGACAGAGAGAGAGAGAGAGAGAGAGAGAGAGAGAGAGAGACAGAGACAGACAGAGAGAGAGACAGAGAGAGACAGAGAGAGAGAGACAGAGAGAGAGACAGAGAGAGAGAGAGAGAGACAGAGAGAGAGACAGAGAGAGAGAGAGAGAGAGAGACAGAGACAGAGACAGAC
>JARJLU010012369.1:0-11344 GCA_030272975.1 Sparidentex hasta | reverse complement strand
GCGACTGGTCCTCGTCCATCTCCGCCCTCTGGTGGCTCCTTTTATGGACCCTCTCCAGTTTGCATACCAACCCTGCAGTGGAGTGGACGACGCCATCTTCTTCCCCCTGACCCTAACCCATCTTCAAGGCCTGATTGATGACCAAATTTACCCCAAAACTCATGTTATTGTTGCATAAACACATAATGCCCAAGAAACCAGAATTCACCTCAGATGCATCAAACTAAACTGACGAGGCTGTTGTGAAGCTGTGAGGAGGAGAAAGTTCAGGTGTAGAGAGGAGAAGTCACACAGAGACTCAGAGTAAATACAGATACATGAAACATCTACTGGAGAAAAGTAACGAAGTGCTGATTGTGCACAAATTAGACAGTAGAGTAAATAAACGTCATCAGCTGTGAGAGGAGCAGCGTCTCAGGTGTCTCCACACTCACCTGATGACTCATTCAGGAACAACAACAAGGAAGCAGATTAATAATGAACCGAGCCAACAGAGCGTCCACACACACACACGCACGCACGCACACACACACACACACACACACACACACACACACACACACACACAAAGAGAACAAGGAAGCAGATTATTCACTAACTAACCTCCAGCGATGCGTAGGAGGAAACAGCCGACCTGTAAACTCACTCACACACACACACACACACACACACACACACACACACACACACACACACACACTCAAACAGGTTCTGAACAGGCGTCTCTGTATTTTGGGGAACAGGGACCTGCAGGTTGTTCAGGTTCACATCCTCTGACACTTTGTTGGAAACAGGAAATGAAAAAACTGTGTAATGTGAGACGAACTGAGCCGAGACAACAAAGTGGGTCAGCAGCAGCCGAGCAGAGCCGACCAACGATTCATCAGAAATAACTCTGAGGCGCGAGCCTGTTGGTGGAGGAGGAGCCGTGTGGTCGCTCATCAGGCCGCCTGAACAGAAAAGGTCACAAACATTCATGTTTCCGGTCTGTGTCAGAACCACAGCAGCCAGAACCGTCTGACGCATCCAGTCCAATCAGTTCAATGAAATACAGCAGGTGAAAACTTACAGACGAATAATCAACTTAACGATGAATATAGTCATCAGTTTCTGCAAACTTAAAATGAGCTCATAGTGACTGGACTCAGCAGAACCTCTCTCAGGTTCTCTCTGGTTCTCTCAGGTTCTCTCAGGTCCGGAGTTGGCCGGCTGTTGTCAGTGTGATGTGACTCTGAGCTCCAGAACACTGCAGGTTCTTTCTGACCTCCGAGGCCACAGAATCGTATTCAGCAGACGACAGAGCGGCTGATGTTTCACTGCAGGGGTTCAGTTCTGACCCAGTTGTCAGATTTTTGTGGTTCTGAACAGACCCTGTTTCAGTTCTGAAGCACCTGAACCATCACAATGTGCGTCAGGTGCCTCCAGTGAAAGTTCTGATCATGAAACGTTATATTGATCCTGCAGCTTCACTCGTGTGGTTCTGAAGCGTCTCTGGTGTCGGTGCTGAGAGGAGACACAGATCAGCACCGGAGCGTCTCCATCTTGTTTCAGCTCAGTGTCTGTCTTCTCCTTCTTCACCTCCTTCTTCACCTCCTTCTTCACCTCCTCCATCAGCAGCTCCTGTCTGTCCTCAGTTGCTCCCCTGCAGACTGAGACCGGGGAACATGGTGCCTCTTCCTGGTTCAGTTACATGATGGTAGAAAAATGATTCTTTGTGACAAAATTTGACCCATGAAGTCCAGCCTGGTGTCGGACTGAACGTCACCGTGGAAACGAGGATCAGAGAGAAACAACCGTTACGTGGATTCTGTCATCAAGCTGTGACATCACTGTGACATCACTGTGAGATCAGGATTTACTGCAGAATTAGAAGTTAAACTTGTTGTGATGTTGTCATCATTTTAACTCTCGGCTCTCTTCACCTGCTGTGAGTCTTTGAGTGTTTCTGGGACCCGGTCCGGCCCGGTCCGGCCCTGTCGGTCTGACGGCAGGATGAGCGTCACCAGGAGCGCTACGACATCACTGGTAAACAGGAACAAGTACAGTGGTTTGCTGCCAGTTTGAGAAACTTAAACTGAACTCTAATTCCTGTTTTTAGATTTGCATATCGCACAGAGCTCCGTCACTTCATGGCCTCAGCTCATTTGACTGATCAGAGATCAGACCTCAGGTCGTGTTTCCAGGAAAGCAAACGTGAGGAGTCGTCGACCTGGTGAGGACGAGCAGACGGACGCCGAGTCGAGACACGAAAAACAACATGCAGAAGTTTGTATGTTCACCACCAGTGATGACCTCAAACTGACTGGAGACTTTAAGTCTCCACTTAGAGCTGAACTAAACTTAGTTTTAACAACTAGACCAAATTTTATTCTCACATCGCCGACTGTGAACAAGCTTCTACTTCACACCAACTGAGACGACTGGAAACACTCACGTTGTACTCCTGATCCACAGTGTCGGGGTCCACCGTCCTCAGGGAGGACAGCAGGGACGGCAGCAGCTCCATGACGACGTCCAGCAAACGTCCAACAACAGCCAACAACAGCCAACAACAGCCAACAACAGCCAACAACAGCCAACAACAGCCAACACCTGAGACGACTGACAGAGAGACAGAGCTGCAGCCAGACGACCAAAACTGAAAATAACTCTCTCTCTCTCTCTCTCTCTCTCTCTCTCTCTCTCTCTCTCTCTCTCACTTCTGTCTCTATATTTAACCCTGTTAGTTAATAATTCACCAGCGGACAATCGAGCTGGTCTTTTTCTGTCTCTCTGTTCAGGAAGTTTGAAAATAACAGAATCTTTAAATTACATCACTGGTTTTAAATGTGACAACATGAGAGGTTTCCTTCCTCTGAGACCTGAACATGTTTAGAAACACTAGAATTCTTTAGAAATCTCAGTGAGACAACCTGTGTGTGTGTGTGTGTATGTGTGTGTGTCAGAGCCAGTTGTACAACATTCAGTTCAGACAGGAGACTGAAATCTTTTACAAGCTCATGAAGATTCAAAGATCAGACAGACAGGCTTTAAAGCAGCAGTTCACCCGGAAACTGAAAACCAGTCTCAAAAAAATCATGTACTTAAGTTTTCTTCAGTAAAGTGACCCAGTGATAGAAGTCCACACACACACACACACACACACACACACACTCCACACACACACACACACACACACACACACACTGCACATAGGAAGTGCTGAGAGTTAATTTGGCATTGATGATGAAACGTCACGTGACTCCCATCAGCACAGAGGGAGGAGATGGTGTCTGGATGTTTGGGTGAACTGTTCCTTTAATGACCTCATCATCGCAGTGGTGCCCCGGCCGCAGGTGGAGCAGATGCTAAGGGCTTTATACACCACAGGGTTTAATTATTATGAACCGTCGTTATTTATTGATGAATATGTAAAATAACTAGTAACTAAAATACTCAAATAAATGTAAAAGTTACAACATCAGCTCCAACGTATCGACACGTTAAAGTATAAAGTAGCTTAAATATGGGCAAATAAAAAGGTAAAGTACAAGTACCTCAAAACTGTGTGAGTACATGTTCTTAGTTACACACACACACACACACACGCAGAGCTGACAATACTGAAGGTCATTCTTGGTCCTCGGAAACGGAGACAGAGTGAGAGGTCTGTTGTGTCTCCTCCTCTGTGCAGCTCTCCTCCGGTCCGTCTCCTCCGCTAGCTTAGCCTGCTAGCTAGCAGCCCAGGTAAACATGGCCATGTCGCAGGCTCTGTCAGAGGAGGAGTTCCATCGGATGCAGGTGAGAAAAACAGGACTGCTGTGACTTCGTGTCGGTGGGCTCACAGACAGGCAGCTGTCAGTGCTGTGAACAACACCTGTCAGCTCGGCAGACAGGTGCGGCATCAGTGCCACAGACGTCCGCTCGCTAATGCTAACCGTTAGCCGTGAGGGTGCGACTAGATAACGGTGTCGAGCTCTGCGGCTCGTGTTGTTGTTATTAATTTAACACTGTCAGGGAGGTGACGGTCAGTCTGCGCTCAGAGACAAACTGGGAGGAATGACTTCAATAAACAGCTGCCACGGTTTGCTAGCTCGGTGTCAGCTAACCTAGCTTAGCCTCCTCCTCATCTGCAGAGCGCAGAGGAAAAAAATGGTTCCATGTAGCTTTCCTGCTGCTAGCCCGTATTCTTATCTGTCAGTTAGCTAACATGTTAGCATCCACGGGACACTTGACCAAATGAGAGTCACGGGATCTGAGTCAGGCGAACAGACAGCGGTGTTGTTGTTCACCAGGTCAGCTCAGTGTTAGCTGTGGTTTGGTGAAAAGTGACGATATGAGCCATAAATAATAAAACACACAGTCAGTGAGTGTTAACATGAAGAGGAAGAGCTCAGACAGACACACTGACACCTGTTAGCATGCTAACTGCACACACTGTACAGACAGAAGCTGCTCACTCATCAAGGTTCCGATCATCAGCTCGTTCTCTGGACTGGACTCTGATCTGATGCTAACACAGAGGCGCTGATGCTAACGCTGCATGCTAACACTCAGGAGCTGGAGGCGTGTTAATTTATGAGTGTGAAATGAGAATTCAGCATCTGCACTGTTGCTTTTTTGTTCTTTTTAAAGGTGCAATATGTAAGATTTTAGTTGAACACACCCAAAATGAACTTAAAGTATAATCAGATAAATAAAGTGTTGCAGAGATGTAGCTGACGTTAGCATGCTAACCAGCTCCTGTGTCAGTGACAGAAACATCAATCCTCCATGATCCACATCAGGACCACTAGCTGCACATCTAACTGAGCTAATAAGCTAACAGCAGCAGTTAGTGGTTAGTCAGTTAGTGCCCTCTGTTCACCTCGAGGATGAATTTGACAGGTGTGTTGCGTATCGCACCTTTAAATCATTGGACGCCACCTGAGGAGACAGATTTATTCTTTAGTTAGAAGAAGTTTCATGGGTTCAGATCTCAGATGGAGTGAAAGCAGAGTAATGAAGTGTGTGTGTGTGTGTGTGTGTGTGTGTGTGTGTGTGTGTGTGTGTGTGTGTGTATGTGTGTGCAGGCTCAGCTGTTGGAGCTGCGGACTCAGAACTACCAGCTGTCTGATGACCTCAGGAAGAACTCGACAGGTAGAAATTCTCTGCTGTGCTGTATGTGTCCGATGATGATGATGATGATGATGATGATGATGATGAAGCTGCTCTCTGCTCTGTTCATCATCTCTTCATCACATTCAGATATTTGCCTCCAGCCACGAACTGATTTCTCAGATGGACAGATTTAATAAACAGAACTGATTCCGTTCTGTTGCATAGTTAAAGGTGTCTCGTGTAAAGTCGTTATTAGTTAGTGTCAAATAAAAACTCTCATCCAAACTCATCACAGCTCTTGTTAAAGGAACAGTTCACCCCGTCGTCTCCTCTCTGCATGTTCATGTGAAGTTTCATCATCCTCAAAACAACTGAAGCAGCCGGAGACTCGAAACAGAAACATCCAAACTGATCTCAGCAGATGTTGTGATGCTAACAGTGATGCTAACACTGTTAGCACGCACAAGAAGTCTTCTCAGATCAGTTTGGGATCTCGGAGCTGATCTCAGGACTGTTTTATCTCCTGATACTTGATAAGTAAAAACACAGAATGCTCCTTTAAATCAGTGATTTAAACTTTAAAGTCTCGTCCTGTCGTTCGAGATTAAATTGTACGTTTTGCCATGTTAGACACGTATGTGTTTCCCTTCAGCTCATTAACTGAAGGAGCTGAATCAATAACTGATCATGTGAACGATCCCGGCGCTGATCCAGGATCTGTGTTTAGTAAAAACTGACTCGACTGTTTTATTTTTCGTTGTTCTTCATGTTGAAACTTTATTGTGAAAACTGAGATTGTAAAATCAGGCGAGGCTGCTGATGACATCACATCCTGCTGAGGAGTGACGCTGATAATCGTCTGTATTGACACTGAAAGTTATTGATTATTAACCCGTAACATTGAAGTGTGTTAAAGAAAGTAAATCCACACTGTTACAGATTAAAAACTTCTAAATGTCTGAAAGTATCTGTAGATTTATATCCTGCTGATGAAAAACAAACGTTATTGTTATTATTTAACTTCATAATCGTTCCATCAACAGAATTTAATAAGAATAAAAACTGCAGATAAATCAACTTTTAGGGGATTTAAACAATATTTACGTCAGAAAGTGTCGAGAAACTTCTTTTTTTCTGCTTTTTAAAATCAACAAAACCTAAAAAAGAACCTGTAAACAACTTTAACTGTGAATATAAAATGTAATAAAAGTGAATGTTTGTCTTGTTTTATCTGATCTGATTTATTGATCGTTCCTGTTGAACTGTGTGAACATTTGTTTCAGAACTGAACGCTGTCCGTCACAAGAATGTGGTTCTGGAAAGAGATTTCATCAAAGCGCAGAAGGTGATCAATACTGTAGATTAATGATGAGTGATGAGCTCATATCGATCAGCTGTTGTTTAATTAATGATCTGTGTTTTTGTCTCTCAGGCGCTGAACAAGAGCAAGAAGGCTCAGGTGAGTTCACACACACACACACACACACACAGATTTCTGCAGCGTTCCTTCAGTTCATGTGTGATGACGACGTGGATGTTTGATGAGGTAATAACTTCCTGTCACATGTTGGTGTTGCTGCAGGAGGTGGAGGCGCTGCTGAGCGAGAACGAGATGCTTCAGGGGAAACTTCACAGTCAGGAGGACGACTTCAGGCTGCAGAACAGCACGCTGATGACAGAACTCTCCAAAGTAACTTCACTTTTCTCTCTCAGTAACAATATAAATGTTTCATGTTGCTGAGCGGACGCAGCAGGTGGAGCAGAAGTTCAGTCGCTGCTCCATCACGTCACGCAGGATGCATTCAGGAACAGCACAGAGTGTCGGTCATCTGTGTTCTGGCAGCAATAACTGCAGGTCTTCTCTCTAAAGTCTCCGTGGTTCAGAAGTGTCTCACCTGAACATTCTGGTTCTGACAGCTGCTGAGTCTCAGTTCAGGTCTGCATCCTTCAGAGGAGCATCTGAAGTCTGTCCAAGTCTGAAGCTCCTCCAGAGGCTCCTTCTGCTCCTTGTTTCTGGAGGATGAACCGCTACGATCCTTCCTGGCCTCACATATCCCAAGATTCTTTGAACGCCCGAAAAAGAAGAAAGAAAGAGAGAAAATGGCGACATCACGTGGCGTAGATCGTCACTTTCGCAGAAATTGTGACGTGAGGGTAAAACATCTGAAGGACTCGCCTTCAAAGACCACAGAGACCGAGTCCTTCAGAGGACGCAGACCCTGAACTGACACTCTGCACATATCTCAGCTCAGAGCTCGTCGGCTCCACTGAGGAGACGACAGGTTGTTAATCTTGGTTCTGTTCTGGGTTCTTCCAGCTGTGCACTCAGATCGAGCAGCTGGAGCAGGAGAACCAGG
This sequence comes from Sparidentex hasta, assembly GCA_030272975.1. NCBI lineage: Eukaryota > Metazoa > Chordata > Actinopteri > Spariformes > Sparidae > Sparidentex > Sparidentex hasta. The sequence goes on along the minus strand of JARJLU010012369.1, from coordinate 3,908 downwards.
GCCTGAAGGAGCGAGGAGCCGCCGCTGCATCCAGCGCACCAACCAACTCCACCTCCAGCCCGGCTGATGGAGAACTTCTCCGCCTGCAGGCTGAGAACTCCACCCTGCAGAAGAAGATGAAAGGTGTGTAGCTACAGGCTGAGACGGCAGGTGGATGAATCTCCTCCAGCTTCTCTGTTTGACGGAGCCGTCTGACGTTTGTTAGTGTCTCTACAGAACCGTCAAAATGTTCTGTGTACAACCCACCTCGTGTTCTGTTGGCGGGTTTCATGTTCTGTTAGAGTACTCAGGGATTTCTTCAAAAATAAAACTCACAAAACAAGATGAGGTCCAAACGGTTTCCAGAACACGTACAGAACTTATGATTGTGTTTTTAGAATAAATCTTTCTTCACTGGTTGAAGATGATTCTGATCACACTGTGGTTCTGCTGCAGCCCTTCAGGAGCGGTTCGACAGAGAGCTGCAGAGCGCCGCCACCGAGACCGACGGGTCGGCCAGCGCCAACGGAGTCTCTGATGTCACAGGGCGAGGGGAGGAGCCAGCAGCAGAGGGAGCCAGTGACAGACTGGAACAGGTGACGGTAACTCCTGTTCTTAGAAACTTGATGTTTCACTCTGACATAAATCAGCTGATGAAAGAAAGTTGTGCAGTTCTATAAAGTGTCTGTTGTGTTTCTTCTTGTTGCAGTCGGAGGCTCAGCTGGAGCGAACAGGGAAGCAGCTTCACGGTGAGTTCTGGTTCTGTTCATCACCTTTTTAGAACTGACTTCTTGTTTCTCACGTGATCGTCCACAAGACGGACTCGGAGCAGAAACCAGCCTGTAACTGTGAACGTGTTGCTGATATTATTTAACAGTAAACAAGCTTCACAGTCGAGTCACATGAGAAGACACTGAGTTCTGCTCCGTCGGGTCTCTACAGGCTCGGTTCTGGCTCGCTTTTATTCTCTTCAAGCTTTTCAAAAAACGTTTGACTGAACTTGTGTTTCCTCTTCTGCTCGATATCAGTTTCATTTAAATCATTCAAACAAACGAATGATTAAATCACACAGACGACTTCGTCCAGTCGTCGTCTGACCTGATTCCACCTGATTCGTGTCCGCTGCGTTACGTCTCCGCCACGCCAGCAGAGCTGATGGTTTCACTGTAGTCTCTGTGTGAACTTGCAGCAGGTCCGCTGCGTATCGGCTCCGTCCAGCTCCGGCAGGCCGAAGCCTCCAGAACAGATACGCAGGAGCAGGACGCAGCACTTCAGCAGAGAGACAACAATATGACATCCACATACTTTTCAAAATAAAACACTCCGTGTTGACACCAGCACACCAATCTCAAAACAGTGACAAACACAGGCTCTCCTGCTGATCACTTCCTGTTGTTGTGTTTATAACTGTGGTCGCGGAGCACGTCTGTCTCGTGACGCCAGCTGATGACCAGACTCAAAACACAAACCGGAGGGGGTTTCCAGACGGTGGATGGTGGAGCAAAACCAGAGCAGAGCGGTAACGCAGCGGACATGTATCTGGTGGAATTGCAGGGTAATAAAGGAACAGTTCACCTGTAAAGTGAACCCAGTCCTCGTCTCCTCAAGTCAGGTGAAGTGTCGTAGTCCACAGAACAGTTCTGGAGCTTCACTGTGAAACAGAGTTGCAGCATTCTGCTGAACAGCTGGAGAGAAAAACACTGAAACTGCTTTGAAACTTAGCAGACTCAGCTGTTTATGCTTCCTGTTAGCATTTCCTGTTAGCACTTCCTGTTAGCGGTGAACCTGTGGATGTTCAGTCACTGGATCACTGCGGTACTGAAGGAAAGTTAAAACGTGATGTGTCTGAGTTCTGCTCATGTGAGGAGGATTCGTGGACTCATGGTTTCTCCCTCCAGTCGACGTCGAGCTGCACGCTGACACTTTCAGCTCAGCAGCAACTGTGAAGGATTCATCATGGCACAGGATGTAAATAAGGAGCCTTTTTCCTTCATGGTGGAGGAGATGATGACTGGACTTTACTTCTTCAGTGAACTGATCCTGTATCAGTCTGGTGATATTCTTTACTTCTCTTACAGTCGTCAGATTTCATGATTGGGCTCAAGCACAACACGTCCTCTCAGTTCTGTCTCACTTCCTGTCTTTCGCTCTCGGCTCAAAGCTCATTGGTTCCCGCTGAACCCCCCCAAAACAGAAGAATAGTTTCATGTTTGAGAACAGGAACAGACAGTCGATGACACACTGAGGAGGTGCGTTCACTGTCGGGTTGTTCTGGAAAAGTAAAGAATGTCACCAGAGTCTCGAACCTCAGAGAACAAACGATTGTCAGGTTGTTTTTATTGATTTCATCTGATCGTCAACAAGTTGAATCCTCAAAGGACCAAACTGGTTCCTGACAGGAAGAATTCGTCACTGTCGACATGTTGTGTTTAATCTGTTGTCAGTGTGAAGTGTCACTGTGCTCCTGCAGCCCAGAGCAGACTGATGGTGCGTTCAAGGACCCTTGTGTAGGCAGAGACTGCAGCTTCTGTTCCTCTTCAGTGTCCTTGAATGCATCACTCCAGAAACCTTTAACGCTCCGGACTGTTTTAACAAACACTGATGACGTCATTTTAACGAGCTGACTCATCTCGACTGTCTCAGTTACATCAAGATGACTTCAGACCGACGATCTTAAATCTGATGTGTAGTTGAGATAAACCTGTTTTGGCACCAGTGTGGCTCTTCACGGTGTTCGTCGCCTTCAGTTCTCAAATGTTGTCCGTTATTTACCTTCAGACAGACTAAATCTGGTTCAGTTTCACCGCCCCTCCATGTTTTCTGTTATTATTTGAATTCTGGCTGCTCATTTGAGAACTGACGGTGACGCTACAGCCCGGCTTCTTCTGAGCGTAGAGCAGCTAGCTGGCTCGAAGGCAGACACACACTCCACCTGAAACTGTTAAACTGTGAACACAGACCACTAAAGATCCACCAGGATGTGAAGACGCGTCAGGAGATGAAGTCTGGGCTCCAGATTCTGGAGTTTTCTGGCAAAGCTGCAAAGCCAAAACTGACGTGTGTCCATGTCAGAGCTCTGAAACAAAACAGTTTGAACACAAATGTCTTCTGCAACTGTTTATGAAAAAGGAAATGATTTCTCATTCTGACTTCTGACGTCATCAATATGAAACACTGAAGGAGGAAGTGATTGATTCCTCCTCAGTGCTGCTGCTCAGACCGATTTGATAGAACAAACGCTTCGTTCCGTAGCTCGATGCTAACATGTGATAGTGCTAATGAGGTCCTTGTAGTGCTGCATCGATGAGCAGCTGAAGACTTCACAAAGTATTTTATTACTAGTTTTATAAGCAGACTGACTGACAGCCGACGTGTCTGATCCAACATTTTCACATCGTCTGCTGTTCAACAGACAAATGATCAATAAATCACGGTTTAGAATCCGAGGTATCAGAAGTGAGTTCATCTATGTGTTTGTTTGGTTCAGTAGATGTTGGGAGCGTTCACATGATGACGTCTGTAGTAATAAAGTTTTGGATGAGAAATATTCAGACGTTCAGATAAACACGCCGTCAGTGAACGCCTCTGACGCGTCACAGTCGGTGTTTGGCTTTGCAGCTGGGCCGGACTCGGACCGGGTCAGCCTCCTCAGACGTGGCGCTGTAGTGTGTGTCTGGCCTAACGGACTGCCCCCTGCTGTGTGCGGCGCCCCCTTTAGGCCGGTCAGAGACGAGCGTAGAGGAGATTGTAGCTAAGCAGGCAGCGATAGGCTGGTCGGCTGCTCTCTGTCCAATAACTCACTGCTTTGGACCAGAGCTGGAGATGGCACTGACCACCGAGCAGGAGGAGAAGAGGCTGCTGAGGGAGCAGGTCCACCAGCTGGAGGTACTGACACACACACCTGACACACACACACCTCACACACACCT
>JARJLU010012368.1:0-60395 GCA_030272975.1 Sparidentex hasta | reverse complement strand
TATATATCACCTGTCATCGGGTTGCCTGGAAATCGATACAGTCATATATGCGAACGACAGAGAAGTATATGTGCTTGCCAGTACAAAACATCTGGCTGCTGCCAAACTCACCACAGCAATGGATCAAATGACTAAATGACTAAACCGCTCCTGCCTCTACCTTAATCTCAGTAAAAGTCGGAATGTCCTTTGCAACAAGTCAATGTAAGATACAATGTCAGTTTCTGGTAAAATCAATAGTATTGTGCCACAATTCAAATATCTGGGCACAACCATCAATTCCAGTCTCTCATTTAAAGCACTCATTAAAAAAGTGTGCAATAAGTCTAAATTTAACTTGACTAAATTTAAATATATCAGAAATGCGCTAACTTTTAGTGCTGCAAAATTGTTTATGGATGCCATGATCATGTCACATGTCACATACTGTTTGACAAGCTGGGGACAAACTAGCTTGTCATTACAATCATTAGCAACCCTCTACAATAAAAACATCATTGGTATTGGCTCAAAAGGCAGTTCAAAGTTCATAAACTGCTTAACTGGAAGATATAATTGAATGTAGAAGAAAAAGTTTATCAAAGGGGGACTGTCCATGTTAAATAAATAGATAAACTTAAAATCTCAAACCAACAACCATTTATACCTCCTGGCCCCCTGCCTTCCCAGATTCAAAAAATGTGGACGCTGTGTAGAACGTTAATGAAAACAGATTGTAATCATTTGCAAACAAACATTTAACAAAATGTTGCTGAGCCCATCTCAACATTCATAATTGACAAAGTGGTGATCTGCACCAAGACTCTGTGTCTGCTCATTGACGGCAGAGCTGGTTTTCAAGATTTTATCACAACTATATATATATTTAATATTAATAATATATAATATTATTACAAACTAATGAAAGTACAAACTAATGAAAATAATCCAGTTTCACACTAACTGGAAATGTGACAATAATTTTGTGGTAAATATTGCTTTTATTAAAAACACATCTGTTGAAGAATGACTGAATTTGTGCAAATTAGATGTATCAATTATCAATACTAATAATTAGAAGAATGAGTGAGGTTCACACTTGAACATGTTTTTTCATTGTAACTTTTTCTCATTCAGTGTGTTAAAGTTTATGGAACATCACACACTTCTGTCAGTGATAGCCACAAGGGCAACCTTGTTCAGGATTCGCTGACAAAACAGAAATGTCTAATCTTAATCTCAACCTACCAGTCTGGCTCTTCAGAGCTCCAGCTAGCCTTAGCTCCTATACTCAAGGTTGTCCTGTGTCAGAAATACAACACTAAGAAACTATTTCAAATGATATCTGGTTCCTGCCAACACTTTTCTTCTTTCTTCTCTGTCGTCTTTCATTCCCCCCTCTCTCTTTTGTTCTTTGGGGCTGTAAATTGTTTCCTGCGAGGACCATAGTTTCTCCTTGAGCTTGTCATTGGTTTTCCCATTACAGGCGACTTATGATAAAGTTTGGTCTGTGGAGAGAGGTCGGCCAGCTCAAGTTTGTCTGTCTCTGATTGTGTGAGAGTGTGCCGGTGACTGTGTGTGTCCTAGCTTGGTCTTTCAGCTGGGTGGGACAGAATAGCACACGCTGTCTAAATTACATTTCACAAAGTTTTGGGGAGGTTTGTTGATAGTTTCAAATTGATCTGCTTCCTTGTCTGAGCTAAATTTGTTCAAAGTTAGTCAAGGTATGACTTTTGCATAAAAAAAAGTATTAGCATCATGGTGAATGTTAGTGTAAACATCATTTTAAAAACTTGATAATGGACAACATTTTGACAGACACAGCTCTGTGCTGTTTAGCATTAAAGTTAGTAAAGTAATATTTCTGGTTTATGCCTCTCCAAAAGTGAGAGAAGTGGCATTATAAGCCTAGCTTGGTTTTACGGCTAGAAGCAGGAGGATACAGCAAGTCTTGCCTGGAGTCCAAAGTTCAAATGAAATTGATTAATCGTGTTGTTTCTTGTTCGTTTAACCTGTACAAAAAGGGGGTGGTGTATTTGGCTGCTTTGGTGTGGGCCACAGGGGGTTCCAAAAAAAGATGTTAATTGATGTAGACTTGACTTTTGGAGAAACATAGTCCAGCGTCACATTGCTATAGCCAATCACTGGTGATCAGACCAACAGCATGAATGACTGAAAACACAGTGGAGTGTAATGTAATGTGTCATGTGTATAGGCTCGGCATTGTGCTGCAGTTTAAAACATTTCATCTTTTTCATCTGTGGATGACGATCACTGTAGAACCAGCATTCCTAACTTTACGGTTTGTACTTTTGCCCCATTTTAAAATTCACCATAATGATATGCCACGAATCCTGGTTGTTTACAATTATTTTCAATCTGTCATAACAACATAGCAGCTTCTTCTTTGGCAAAGTGATTTACTGCTGTGTTACTGCGTTCTCCTGTTAGATAATGATGTTAAGAGAGTTTAAGTACAGCCTCACATCTGTGTACTCAACCAGTCTCACCATACCGCATTGCTGAAAGTGCCAGCCGTCTCTTGTGCAGCACTTACTAAAAGGGATCATCCAAACATTTTGATTTTACCTCCATCAAGACCACAGTCAACCTTGCTGGATGAGCACCAGTCTGATTTGCGTTAACTTAACATGTTCCAGGTCCAGAGGAGACGGTGTGCAACCTCAGCCGAAGTGAGACTTTCTCTCAGAAAAAAATGGACTGCAGCTGAGCCCCATTTTCTTTGCCTGAGTCGACTCTGTTCTTTCTCTGCTTTATTTGCGTTACACATGTGGCACCCAGCTTGGTGAATCTCAGTGTCTAGAGCTGCCTCTGGATATCTGCAGCTTCCACTGCTACCTGAGGCTGACGGATGTCCAGTTCTCTGCTGCTGAGCACCTGTCCATCTGGCTATGGTGAATGGCAGTTTCTTAATATATACTAATTGTGACCAGCAAGTAGACATACACTTAATCTGTTTTATCACATCGGTATGAACCCAAAACATAACGATTTTGCTGTGATCTGACTGTAATAAATGGATCAAAAGGATGCCAAAAAATCAACATCATAATGATACCTTCAATTTATGTTTCATCGGGTCTGTCGGTCAGACGACAAGCAACCAGCTATTGAAATTCTTGGTCCCTGAGTGAAGTGAGGATCGACCAGAGCAATTTGTGCTGAGACTTATTTCCACAACTTACCAGGCAGTCTGATTTCCTCACTCACATTCCTCCATGACAGCTCTTTATTTGTCCTGTCTTGGTACGAGTAAACATACAGCTCAGGGTGTCTCGCCCACTTACACACACGTCACATGCTTGTTTTGTTTGATACTTGAGTGTACTGTTGTGTTTGCTTGCTGTATTTGTGGTTTGATAATAGATATTTAAGACTTTTAGTTATCATTAAAAATATGCACACACACACACACACACACACACACACACACACACACACACACACACACACACACACATGCACGACCACGCACACACACACACACACACACACACACACACACACACACACACACACACACACACACACACACACACACACACACACACACACACACACACACATTCTTGGGAGTCCTCTCTTATCCAGCCTGTCCTGGGTTATTGATAAACACTTACTGTGCAGCTGGCCATTGTGAATTGTGGGTAAGTCCTGGCGGAACCTTCTGGAAGCGAAATCATTTTTCTTGATGACAGCTTACACAGACACTATCCTGTTCACTGCTTTTCTTTTTCTTTCCTTTTGTTAAAGCTTCCACCCTTAAAGCAGAGGCTATAAAATAGGAAGTGCCTGCATGGATGAAACACAACCCAATGCAAGACTGTACAGGGTTGTTTGTTGGTTTTTAATGTTTGTTTCCCTTTCAATTGTCAGTCATTTCCTTTATTCAGCATCAGGTAAATCTGTGCTTACTTCTGAATGAAGGGAGATGAATTGTTGTCTAATTTTTGCATCAAATATTATCCAGAACCACTGGGAAAATAGTCATATTTGAGCACAGACTGTCTTACCCAGTGCTCTAGGTTCCAGTGGTAAATTTGGGGTTAGGGGTGGTGGGTTCAGCCAAGGATCCTGCTGAGTGGTTGAACAAAGAATATTTACACTTATGCAGAGGGCGGTTCCCTGGATCCCACTGAAGCATTGTATTGTGGTTTTGGAGAAGGCTTTATTATTTTAACTTACAAGTTTTATAATACTAATGTTTTAATTCCAAAGTTGAATGGTATGTAGTACTTGCATTTCTATAGCGTTTTACCAGTCTACTGACATTTGCCACATTCACATTCATACACTGATGGCAGAGGCTACAAAGCAATGTACCAACTGCACATCAGGAGCAATTTGGGGTTCAGTATCTTGCTCAAGGACACGTTGACATGCAGCTCAGCTCTGTCTCAGCTTTGGGGAGCCGGGATTCGAACCGGTGACCTTCTGATCACTAGACAACCCTCTCTACCCTCTGAGCTACAGTCTGGAAATTGGACGTTGCATCATAAACATATTGCAACATGTGCAAGCATCTAGTTTAACATCTAGTTTATTTCAATTTACTATTTAAGTTGCTAGAAAAAAAACTCACCTACACTGACTGACAGCATCACATTCATCACAGTCTAAGTCAAGTGCTTGTTCCAGCTCTTCAATGATGCACCACCTCCTCTGCCAAAAACCATCTTCTCCACCGCTGTCTGGAACCTCCTCCTAATGGGTTAGGGTTAGGGTTAGCCCATAGCCCAGGAAGGCCCCTAGCTGTGGCTGAGTTCTAGATTACATTACTCTTGGCCAGCACTGGGCAACTTACTTACTGTTATTTATTACTCAATTACAATATTACTATACTTATTACTTAGTATCGAATGTTGTGTTACTCATTATATTACTATATTACTTTTGTATAAGTGACATCATAGATAGATAGATAGAATTACTTTATTGATCCCAAACAAATGTTTGAATCATTATCATCTCTTATATCTTAGATGTTGTCTCTCCACAACTATGTTCTGCTCTGAAATCCAGCTTCTGTTATTAAGCCAGAGTGCATGCTGCTTTACCACCAGTAAATGCCTCATTTCCTTTTTCTCTGACAAGTTTCAAAATGTAATATGAAATCAGTATTTTACATGTGGTATTCTTCACAGTTGAAAGCATTTTGCTGTTGCTGTCAATATTCTTTGCATCCTCAACTGAGACAAACTCAAGATAAAAGCAGCACTTCCAGCTGTTGACAGTGTACCTCTCTTCCTCATCCTCCAACCCCTGTTCATCTTCTTAGCCTCTGGCAATGCAGTAACACTGTGTAACTTAAAGTGTATATATATATATATTTTACTATACAGTCACTAGGTTTAAAGGTTCACATGTTGAAATAGATTCACTGAATACAGGTGTGAGCAGGATTCTTAAATGTAAAATAGATAACTAACCTAACTAACTTCCACCAGATCCATGTTCGCTCCACCCCTGATCTGCTACGGCAGTAAAGCTGGTTTTACTCTTGTATATGTGAGCTCTTCCGCTGCATTGTGTATCTACCCCATTGCAGCTTGGCGGTCCGGACCCTTCTGTAGCAGTGTTCCCCAGTGGGCGAACTCAAGAGGAGGAACAATCATGTTTTTATCGCTGGCAAATTGGCTTTAAAAATATGTACATTTAAAATGAACTCTTCTTTTTGAGCAACTTTGGTCTCTGATTCCAGTGGTGCCGAGTTTTATTGATTTAATATATAATTCTTCTTCTTATTTTTTTTTTGCTAATAACCACACCTGCCCTACCTTTGTATCCCAACACTACTGACAGCAAACACTTTACATTTTACAAATCTAGTAAACAGTAACTAATATTGGTTACTTCTTTGGAAAACAGAGTGGAAAAAGTAACCAGAATGAGAATGAGACTTGATGCTTTAGGAGAAACTTATTATCAAGGCCTTCTTGTTCATTTAGAAAATGTTATACATGAAGATCCTTCTTTCTTCCTTTTTTCTTTCTTTAAAATATGTGCATATACAGCCGAAAAGTGAGAAAGTGAGTCACTTGAGATGCACTGAATGTCGGATCAGTTCTGGATCCTCTCAGCTGTTATCCTTTTCACCTATCCCCGCCTTAATGTCAGGCATTGTAGACATCTCTACAAAGCTCAGATTGTACCTCGAACCCTGGTTTCACCACATACATCTGCAAATAATGTTACCACAAAATTAGCCTCATACTAGAAATTGAACTGTATTCTCTGACTATGTATACCTTTGTCTGGTATGGTTGGGTTTTATAGAGTTGCCCTTACAAGCTGAAACGTCTAGGATTTTGTCCTGAAGTTAAAACAACATGCAGTTTAACATTGGTATTGCACTTCTGACACTCCATGAATCACATTAGCCAGGACCCCTCCTTCAGGGGAGCACTGGCCCTGGGCAGCGCACTGGGGACACATTTAACGGTGACACACAGCTCATTAGATCACAGAGGTCAGACACTCCGTGCTCGTTACTGGCCACTTCGTCCCTGTAATGGACACTGGAGCGTTTGCTGGAATGGTGGGAGGGCTATAGGGGATGGAGAGATGTGTGTTACCCTACAAAGTCTCTTCAATTTGTTGAGGTGTGTTCCAATGGGAGTGCTGGAGCTGTCTGAGATGTGATTGGAGGATGACCTTGAAGGGGTTGTTGGCGTTTTGGGGAGGAAAGTGAGATTAATACAGAGCTGTTAATGTTTGTGCCTTCCATAGATCTCTTTCTCTGCCTCCGTTTCATTTTGCCATCTTTGGCTCCTTCTCTTTTCTCTCTCTCAGTTTCCCTCTCTCTCTCAGTTTCCCTGATTGATGGCAGAGCCTCGAGGTCCAGCCTGTTCAAAAATACTTTACCTCACTCTCTGCAAACTTCCAGCCACTCACAGCTGAAAACCTGCAAACACAAAACAGACACAAACTCTGTTAGTAGTCTTAAAGTTGAGCGCTTCTTAGTTCTCTTGTGTCCAGTAAGTTAACTACTAGCACACCTAATGAACCTCAGAGTACCTTTGGTTGGCTGAGGCTTCTGCAGTGATTTATAATTGGCCAGTGAGGGATCCAGCAGTGATCTATCATGGTTGGAGATGGCGATCATTGAGATGAATGGATCTGCTCGAGCTTCACACATTATCTCACTGTCAGGATTTATGCCCGACCCTTCGTCTTCAATTACACCAGCACTTCCACACCATCAACGTGTGCACGGGCCGTGATGAATAATCATCAGTTGAGGGATTTCTAATTGTTCTTCTCAGCGTTTATTGAAGATTGTTGATGAGAATAAGTTTTCATGTGGGCATACTGACGTCAAGTTGCGTTATGTTTTTATTTTTGTTATGAATATGCATGCACTAGTGGTTTTAGATTTATCGGCTGTTGTCAAGCTTAAATTTGAGGATGCATCATAGCCAAACAATATTTATTCAACAGATAAGGCTGGTCTTCAGCTACAATTGGTGCTTAAGCTGAAAAGTTCCTTATATATGTATATCAGCCCTGGAAAATTCACTAGCCATTTTGCTACCAAAAGATAATATAGATAAATTTTTCAGCAGTGCCTTCACTCAAAACCAACTTGAGAATGAATGTTAAACCACATGTCTTTCTCGTTTTTGCAGTTCTGCTTGACGGCAAATGAAATTCAAGCCTAACCATTATTGATTGTTGGTCAGTTCTCAGTGTTGCTGCCTCACAAGATTTGGAACAAACAGCCCAGAGAGAGCTTCTCTTATGTCAGTGAAATGTGTTTCTTCTTGTGGGTTTAAATGTTGTATAGTGTAGATAGAAAGATATTTTCAAAGAGATTATAAACAAAAGGTATTTTGCATTCATGACTCTGTTGACAGAATCAATTTTTTGATGAAACAACAGAATAGCAAATGCAGTTTTCATTCTGTAGTTACTCTTCTCTGCTGTCTTGAGAAGACTGGTTTGATTTGGAGGTATGGGTGTCTAGATGATTTATTGCTGCCTATTTTAAATATATTTGTTATATTATCCTGATTAATTTCTCTGCTGTTTCAATCACCATTTATGTGCACCACATATCGTCATATGAATGGAGTTGTGTGAGGCATAGGTATATCCATAAAACATCTGAGGGCCCATAGAAGCTGCTGACAGGCTCAGAGATCCAATAATAAGAGGAGAAGGACCAAAGACAAAGTGCAAAGACTATAGCTTCAGGAGGATGTATATGCATATTAATCCAGCAGAGGCAGGTGTAACAAACAAAAGACTCAACAAAACAGTGAACAACTTAAGGTAGTACAAGGGACAGTTTTGCACACAGTAGAGTGATCAGCAACCTGGACAGGGCTCAAAATGACAAACTGGGATGTGCACTCTAGACAATACATAACTTCCATACATTATTTGAGTGTTGTACATTTGGTCTTGAAATAGTATGTAGTAATATCAAATTAATTCTAATTCTAGGGATAAAAAATGTTGTGGGCAGATCTGTGAATAGATCTGACTCATCACTCTTTATGTAAACTACAATACTTTGGCCTAGACTTTTGGTGAAAGTGTCAAGTTTATGATAGCTTTTACCAATAACCTAACCCTAACCTCTATACTGATCGTATTTTATTTGACTCTTCTTCATGGTTAACAATAACATTAACAGCAGGAAGGTTGACTTCCTGCTCACTACTAAATAGAAGAGTACTGCTTCATTCTCTTGGATAAGTAAATATCAAATGAAAGAGCTCCACTGTATTCATTTGCATTTGCAGAATTGTGTTTTATTCACACGTTAAATAATTGCTTAATTGTGTGTGTGTGAGTGAGAGAGAGAGAGTGTGTATGTGAGTTAGAGAGTGAGAGAGAGGGCAGGTTTCTTGTATGTCTGCTGAATAATTAAGAAAAAAAAAAGTGTTATATATAGGACTGGGACTTTATCGCGTTAATTACAATTAATTAGTTACAGAAAAAATAACGCAAATACAAAAATAACACATTTAATTCTCAATTATTTTTGCACTCCAAACAGCGCAGAAAGTTCCTTGTTGCACTAGTTCCCGGCAAACCTGTAATATGGATGCACAGGACACAACACGAGAAATGGAAACTGATGAGAAGTCGTTGCTGGGTTCGGTGGGTGGAAATTTTTGTTTAAAAAGCTACCGGGCTGCGATGAGCTGGTGACTTGTCCAGGGAGTACCCTGCCCTCGCCCTGAGCAAAGGCTGGGATTGGCTCCAGCAGCAACACCCCGCGACCCCATGGAAAGGGATAAGCGGTTACGGACAATGACATGACATGTATATATCTTATATATGTGTGTGTATCTATATATATGTGTATACATGTATATGTTTATATATATATATATATATATATATATATGTATATGTATTGTAATGTTCCATAAACAATGTTAAAAAAAAAACGTTCCTTAAAGTTTACATGTGTTTTCCCCATATTTCTTATACATACATCTTTTTACCCTAGACAGGTGAGGATCCATATATGGTCACTTCATTGATCTTGATTTTCAACATATAAACTGAATATTTTTAAAAATGTTACAAAAGTAAAAATGTCTTGTTGTGTCCTGTAATGATACTCTAGGGTTGAAATTTTGAATTATTATCATAAGTATTTCAATGAGTGTCTGATAAGACTGTCAGAGAATGACTGACTTTGTGATGACCACACACACAAGTACATACAGACAAAGTGCAGTAAGTGCAGCTTGTCATAACTACTCAACATACAGTACTTCCACCTCAGACCTTCTGCAACAGACCTTTACACAACCAACAGTGACCATATTACTATTGGTCATTGGTGGAAATTGATTGATGGGTAGATGAGTGAAGAGGAATAAAGCAAGGAAGACGAAAGTAACGGGAAAAAATTAAAGGAGGTAAAGTGAAAAACTGTGAAATTAAGCTCAAGGATAAGACTGATTGCTGAAGTTAAAGGGAAAAAAAATATTTTGTGGTACAATGGCTGCACTGGCAGGAAATATAGGACCATTTAAGGAAAGTAAATAACAATGGTGTTCACACACCAAATGTGGTTTGAGTATCTTGTACTCACTAACAAGACAGAAGCTGATGTAATCGTGCCAACATTCTTAAGTGTAATGGGGGGAAAACATTTAACCTTCTATGCAGCCTAATGCAACCTGACAAGCCAGGAAACAAGTCCTATGATAAAATAGTAATGGTATTAGGAGGTCACTACTCTCCTAAACCACTGATCATTGCAGAGAGGTTCCTATTCAGTAAGGGGAATGAGGAGGAGGGTGAATCTGTCACACAGTTCATAGCTGTACTGAAACAGTCTGATCCTAGTGAATTGTGATGGACTGGTTTGTGGTCTCCACAGTACGATATTCAAAAATGACTGATGGAGGCTAACCCGAACCTGAAAAAAGCCATAGAGACAAGTACATACATGAACATGGCTACCCGAGAAGCCTATCAGCTAAGTGCAACAGCCCAAGTTTGCCTGCAAACCAGGTCTTCTCCTCCACAGTACCCTCAGGACATCACCGTTGATACAATAGTTCATTTGCTCACTACTTACTATCTCAGTTCTCTGCATTTGGGTCCTAGAAATATAACCTCACTGTAGCAGAATTATCTAGTCATAATGCACCCAGCAGACTATAGTGTACAGTTTTTGGACATTGGGGACAAATTATGTGTTGATCTAGATGGCAAGGTGGACATGGGGGAGATGCTACAGACCAAAGAAGATTTTGACAGAAAACTGTTTTATAGGCAGTTTCGTATGCCACAAAATTCATTTGTAATTTGGCTAATCTAAAAAAAGGCTTTGGTAAACAATCTCAATAGCAAGGACACCCTTGTCACCCATCATACTAGCAGCCTGTCAGCCATCCGTCAGCCATCCGTCAGCTGCGGTGTTCACTAGCCATCAGCCAGCTACCCTCCTGTCAGAGCCTGCCAATCCCCAGATGTCTCCTGGGGTTTCCTACAAGGTGCCCACCCTAAAGAAAGCAACGTTCCCGGCCATGTCCAAGCTTCTTGAGGTCTGGCTCCCTGTTCTGCTGTTCCTCGCCGCTGCCCAGGGCTTTGTCCTCTCTGCTGTTCAGCGCCTGGAGCCCCAGCTCCAGTGTTGGCAGCCCAGTCGACACCTGCTGGGTTATCACTGTTAATGGCATGGCTGACACCCTTTCAGACACCTGTTCCTGCTCCCTTTGTTGGTGGCCTGGTCGACACCTGCTCATGGCTTCCTGAGCCAAGTCCTGTTCCTGTCCCTCAGTTGGAGGCCTGGCTGAGGTGGTGGAGGTGGTGGTAGCTGGTGTCCGCTGCAGGGTTGGTGTGGGGCTGTGGGGTCTGTGTGGGTTGTGTCCTGGAGTGCTTACTCAGAGGAGCAGCAGAGGGGTGTAACACAATGTGTCATGTGCATACTCATTATACACCAGTATAAACACACCTGTGGATGCTGACAGTCACTGTAGGACTGTCACTCCTACATCGGCAGATGCGTAACTGGAGATCATAAGCAGAGTAGAACGGGTGTTAATGTTATTTAGCATGGCTAAATGCTACAGAGGGAACACAAGGAACATTTCTTTGTGTAGTGTTATGTTTCAGTTATGACCACTCAGTTTAAAACAGACTGTAATGATCTGCCTTGCAGTTGGACAAGAATAGCATAAAAAAAGCATAAAGTAGCAACATAACAACATTACAGCTTCTCCTTTCAGCAAACTGATCATGGCACCCCCATGATCAGTTAAAGTTTACAACAAGTCACACACATGGGCCATGGAGTGACAGTCCAACACTGCTGCACAGTCTCGCTGTGTTTCGCTGCAGCACCAGGTTTGGTCTGGTTGTACCCTTAGGCTTCAAGTCTGTGCTGATGTTTTCAGAATTTAGCCAAGATGCTGATCCTTCCTTAACCTGAAAGTGCTTTGAGTTGTATGAATATAAGCATACAAACATTAGTGATGCTTTTCTGACAAAAAAATAAAAACAATTATTGGGAAAACTAACTCAATTCATTGATGCATGGACACTGCTATTCAAAAGCACTCCACTTTCGATCCCCTGCCACCCTAACAGGTCACAGTCTGTAATGTAAGGTTAAAAAGCATCAGTACTCTCTCCTGTAGTGTTTTCTGAGGCCTGTGGAGCACTCGCCAACAGTCTGATGCCTGTGGAGCTGACTGATCTCAGACACAACAGGGTTCAGCTGCAGAAATGGGTTTGGGTTAATGAGTTATGTATGTGAGTGTCTAGTGTTTGAATCTGATAATCCTGTAATAAGAGCACACACACAGAATGAAACATGTGAGGTACATTTGTCTGATATATATTTCCTCAACATCAGTCAAATCCAGAGAGAATTAGATCCAGAGTCCTTTAAAAATCTCAGCAGTGGCAGATTTAATTAATTTCCCGATATACTTCTTAGTGGGTTTGTTCTCTGGAAAAATGCAACACCTGAGGCATTTACGTGATTTAGATCAACATATGTTCTTTTAATTAGAGGATCTACCCACAATCATTGATTATAGCAAGCTTAAAACTAAAATATGAGTATTTTTTGGTTTGAGGAATGCTGAGGCCAGATGTATAAAGGCTGTATACAGAGAAAAAGGCATATAGATTAATTCTTCTGATGTCTAATAATGATAACTGAGACATGACATCACTAGTTGCTTACAGGTACATGTGCAGGCGCAGCACTGGAACTGGCCAAAGCGTGGACACATATCAAACAGGTGAACGTGTGTGACATTAACCTGTTTCCAGGATGATGGATATTCATATAACACAATCAAGCGCACACAGAGCTTTAAATTGTAAATCTGATGAAAAGAATGTGCATGTATCCCACTTTGTGCATACACAATTTTTAAGTTGTGAATCTACACAGAGTTTTATGCAAGGCCCAAGGTGCCACTGCAGAACATTCACCTGAGATGACTGACAGAAAGTTCTTAACACAGTGGCCTTGAGTCATTGGAGAAGTAGTAGTCTGAGTAGTGGAAACCAATCGCTGCAATGAAGGCAGTAAACACCGTAAAAATATCTTCAACATTATGACACACCTTGGAAAATACTACAGAAGTTCTAGTAAACGGGCTACAACTTATATAATTACTGGTGTGGTATTTATCGGAGGTTTTACAGGCTAACGCACAAGATCATCAACAAACAGTAGAACCTTCATTATACCTGAGATAAACAACACATATCTGATTTTTAATAAGGGTCACTATTTGCAGATCCATGTATTAGTTTACCCTTATGCCACTAACATGATCACATTTGCCACACCTCCCTACACGCATTGCGCGCACACACACACACACACACACACACACACACACACACACACACACACACACACACACACACACACACACACACACACACACACACACACACACACACACACACACACACACACACACACACACACACACACACACACACATTAAAGACAGGAAATGAATAGGATTCATGTTGTCTTCGCACAGGGTGAAGGGGGTGTATCCCAACAGAGATCAGAACCTGGTGTGCTTGTGTGTGTGTGTGCAGTGGTAAAATTCATTGGTGTTTCCACCACCACCCTTCCTCTTCATTAGTGAGTGTCAGTAACCTGTTAAGACTTTTAGTAGAGATGAAAACAACATGATCTGGGAAAATATTGAATAATCAATGGAAGGTAATCCTCTCTGATTACTCAGGTACGTGTCCAGAGTGCCATATTGGGAGTCAGGCCTTGCAAACCATCTCCCTTTAACTCTTTCTCCTTTCACAAGGCAAAAATCTATACCCAGCAAATACAATCTAATTTCTCCCTGCCCTGCCAGTTTAAATAGCCTGCATTGAATTAAGTTGGTAAAAACAGAAATCGATCTTTCCGTTGGCCATCTCACTGCAGCGCCTCACACCACTGGGCCCATAATCACAGCTGATCCCTGGGAGAAATTAACCCACAAAGAGGGGACAGGAGTCTATACTATATGTAGGTGTATGAGAAAGAAACACAATCTGCCCTGAGAGATAAAGAGGTATTCCTCTGCTGGCTTGAAATATGTTTTTATTAGCAGTCACAGTAGTGTGTGAGAGGCATTACAGTTATAAAAATCAGTAAATATGAGCAGATCAATTAATCTTTTCATTTCAACTGCAATTCAGTTGAGTCACCTTCGAATCTCATTCACCCTCCTCATACGCTGATGGACACACCCTGTCTATACCGACACACACACACACGTGCGCATGCACACACGCGCACACACACACAGCTCATCTCTCTTTTGCCTCCCTCACACTCTCAAACACTCATTAACTCTCTACTCTATCTTTTCTCACCCAACACTGTGTAGGAACACAGATCAATACAAGTTTGTGATGTGATTCCCCACTTTGAGTGCCTTACTCTCTGCCGATCCCCCCTCCCCCTTATCTCTTCGTCTCCTACCCCTCCTTCTCTGCTTTTAGACCAAAACATGAATCAGAACCTAAGACCTTTTCAGCTATCTGCTTTGACCAAAACAACCTGTTCATATTCTTCAGTCAAGTAAAAATTACTCAAAAGGTGCAGAGGGATTATGGGATTATGACATTTAAATATGATACCTACACTGTTTGGTGGAAATGTAAACAATCCCAGTTCAGCTGCCCCTTGACTGCCCATCTTTCCACAAGAAAAGACTGAGCAAACAATATAACAGGAGCACAAACAAAATAAATACTTAACAAATAGCTGGATCGGCCACATGGCTAGCCATTATATATAAATCTTTCTCATGGGGTTAGTTCATACTGGATAGTGATCATACCTGGTCCAGAAATATTGTAGGTTTTGAACAAGTCTTTCACTTAAGCAGTAAAAAAGCAAATGCTAATTAACATTTAAACAATTACCACACCCGACAGAATCATACACTATTTGTCCCTGCTTTTATAGATGCAGATTAATGCAGACTAAAACCACTCTGAACAAACTAACGCTGACACTCTCAAACTGCCTGTCCTGCCACAGCTCAATCAGAACATCATCTACTTTGTGATTAAAATGTCCATGACAAGTGTTTTCAGATGCAGAGTGCTGTTAAGTAGTCTATTATTTGTCAAATGTCGATATTATTTACTGAAAATTCAAGTATTACTCTTACTAATACTGGCAAACTTCAGTTGTCAGTGCTATTGTAGTTGGACTACACTCAGTGTGGCAGTAGAAAGGTTTCTAAGCTAACTTCTTTATTCACAGGTAAGCAATTTTAGAAAGCAACCAAGGCTTTATTTGTGATTGAATATGAGTCAAACCGTCGTGTTAAAGCATAATTTCAACGAAAGAGGCACTTCACCATAGTTTCGTTTTCGGGCAAGCTTATTTTTAATGGGGCACTGGCACGCTAGCATCAAAATCGCCATTTCTAAAACACCAAGAAGGCTCGACACAACATTAAACTTTGCTCGTAGTATCACCAGGGTCTCTATACCTGAACACGAGCATTGAGAACATTTTTTGTGTATGCAGAGTTTATTAAAAAGATGGTTTTTGAACAACTCACTGTAGGAGCTGAATCTCTTCTGCACCGCTGTCATGGCAGATAAAAAGTGTCGATCCTGAGTGGAATCCCTAACAGGTAGGAGATCCACCATTACTCTCCTGCCTGTTAACCCTAACCCTAACCCACTCGGGGATTGACACTAAGCTAACACCTAACACACCTAACCTTCATTATTAACATCTCCTATTGGCTCCAATACTACTGTCACCACAGTCTGGCCCCAAAACAAGATTCAGTGACATAATGCACTTCCTTAATTTGAAGGTTCGATGTACAAGGGCAGAAAGTGCAGGACCTGCAATAAGATAAGAGGTTACTGTCAACAGAAATAAGAAAGTACAATAAATGAAACATGAGTAGAACAAAAATGTTCCCAGCTAACTCATCAATTATTTTCTTAATTTATTCTTTTCTTTATTATGTGTAAAAGTTGCAAAGCACTTTTCTTAGGTTACAGTGTTTCACACTGTTGGATTCTTTTTGTCCCCCAACTTCCTGGTGATGTGGTAATAAAGTGGTAAAGATGTCTAAAACCATGACTGATGTGACATCCACGACATGATCATTTGCTCACCAAAGAGAGTGGACATCTTTGAGAGAATACATGCCTGTCAGCCAGCACTGCAGGAAGCTGTCTGAAATCCCTCTGTCCAAGGTGTTGGACCTGCAGAATGGCAGCTCTGAGTTTCCTGTTGAGCGATTACGAGGCTGTGTATCACAAACTCAGCAAAATAACACTGGAGGTAATACTGGGGGGGTGAAGAAAGCTGATTGAGTGAAGGCACTAATGACGCAGTTTGACGTCTACCTGGGCTTGAAGATTTGTGTCCACCTGTTTTCTGCCACAAAAGAGGTTGCACGAGTACTCAAGATGAAGGACATATCCATAGAGACTGTAATTTCTGGTGTGAGCATGCTCAGCACACTATCGGGGACTGTGGTTAGATGTGTCCATTCACTGGATGGATAAGGATGCAGAGAACACACTGGCACAAGCCCCTTCCTTGTCCCCAGCGAGTTATAAGTTATAAATTGTACATGCACACTCACTGTAATACAAATTATAGGAGCTTGCTGGGCGTTGACTTTCAACATGCTAAAAAACATGAAAAGGAGTCGATGTAGGAGTAGATGGTGTAGAAGTTCATAGAGAGTTCAACGAGGCTTGTGTGTCAGTGAGTTGTGGAGAATAGATCAAAACAGACGAAAAAAAATTCCTGAAAACAACACAGTTGGAGAGAATAACACTGCAGGAAAAGTTTCGAGTGAAAAGCTTGGCTCCAACCAAACAACAGTGTAGTAAAACAACACATGCAAGATAGGGGAAGACTGTATACCCCGTCTTTCAGGTAGTCAGTTTGCTAAGAAGTCATGGCTAGCTGCATGCAGTGTGGTATGACTGACTTAAAGCACTTTGCAGAAACATGAAAAGGCATGAACAGACTCAGAGCCTCATGAAAA
The DNA here is from genome assembly GCA_030272975.1 of Sparidentex hasta. Lineage (NCBI taxonomy): Eukaryota > Metazoa > Chordata > Actinopteri > Spariformes > Sparidae > Sparidentex > Sparidentex hasta. Next base: position 43,401 of record JARJLU010012368.1, on the reverse strand, counting down.
ATGCTATGCATCTTGGCATGTTTAATAAAGTAAATATTGCTGCTCAGCTTGATGAAGGTTACAATGAGGAAGTTGCCAAAAACAGGGACATCTTGTCCAAAAGAAAAAAAAATCTGTAAAGTTTTGAGGTGCATTTGACCTTCATTCTCCCTGATGACCAGGAGAACAAGCTGTTTTTTCAGACTTATGATGGTGCAAGTGTCATGAGAGGAGCCACAGGTGGTGTGCAGAGGAAGGTGCGAGATGTGTATGAGAATCAAAACTATGTCCACCATTATGCTCACCAATTTAACCTCATCATGCAGCAGGTGACATCTCATCTCCCAAAAGCCAGGCAGTCCTTTGACGTGATTGGATTCTCTGGATTTTTTTTTTTTAGAGATTTAAGATCTCCCAAGGGAACCAGCTTTCTTGACAAAGTGGTGGCACACAGACCTCCCAGAGCAAGTGCAGCAAGATGGAACTTCCACAGCCGTGCTGTGAATACTGTGAACAAAAGATGACCTCCTCTAGTGGTTTAAAAACATCAGGAACTCAGGTTAGTTTGATCCTACCACTGTATGGGAAGATGGAGGGTTTGTCGACAGGGGATGTTGTTTACTGTAAAGATTGCAAAACCCTTTGAGGTAATGTGATTGTGATTTTGGCCTATATGGATAAAACTGATTTGATTTGATTGTAGAGCAGCAGTTGGCCAAGAAAAGTTGCTCACTGGGGCCAGGTGAGCGTCAGAGGGAGACACATTTCAAAAATACAGCAACCAGTTTCTCGAAGCAGCACCGGACACCATCTTGGAGGCTACCCCACTGCCGCTGAACAAGAGCAAGCTGAAAACTGAACTGTCAGTCATCTACAGTTACAATGAGTACAGGAACTGCACTTGTGCTGTGGCTCTGTACCAGCTGTTCATGGGGAACAATCGTCAAGACCCGTCTCAGAATCTGTTGCTCTGCTGAAGAGCCTCATCACAACTCCTTTGACAACAGCTGAATCTAAAAGATGGTCTTCAAGTCTTCAGGTGAGTAGGGTGAGATTCACATAAATATTTATGGAAGCAGATAGATAGTCTTAGATAGTCCCCCTAGAGGACCCTTTGGCTCAGGGGAATTATGATGAGCATTTTTCACATTTTTACTTTATTTTTGTATTATCATCACATACTATTTTTATTTGATTTATACTAAACAGTCAAACATTTGCTGTTTCCAGCTTTTTGAATGTAGCTATTTTGTCATGACTCTAGAGTCATGTCCTGGTGTTATGCTCTGATTATGTCTCTTTGTCTTTTATTCTCCTGTCTTGGTATCATGTCTTTGTATCATGTCTTGTTGTGTCCTATGTTTTGTTTTTCCATGTCTTGTGTCATGTTTTGTTTTTCCATGCCCTCAAGTGTCCTTTAAGTTCCCCTGTGTATTTTCATTGTTGAATTTCCATGCCCTCTTGTGTCTCTTGTCCTTTAAGTCTTTCCTGTGGTCTGCCCTCTGTCTTCTTCTGTCTGTCAGCCTTATTCCCTCCTGGTCTGCTCCTCTGTGCTCCTCCCCCTCATTATCACACCTGGCTTCCCCCCTCCTCTCTCTCCTCACCTGTTCCTCGTCTTGTCATTAGTGTCTGTGTATTAGTCTCTGTGTTCCCTTCACTCCCTGTCCAGTCATTGTTTGTATTCTGTCTTTGGCTGTCCATGCTCCTGTCCATGCCCCTGTCCATCGGTTTTGAGATTTCCATGTTTGATTTGTACTTTGCCTTTTTCTTTGCACTTTGTTGAACTATTTTATTTTGCTACTTTGTTTTGATGTTGCGTTGCTACTTTGGATTTTGTCCTTTTTTTTCCCATGCTCCTTGGGTTTTTTGTTGCCATCAGCTTTAAATTAAAGCTCACCTTGTGTTCCCCCTTAACCTTGCCTCCTGTGTGTAACTGTGTTTGGGTCCACCTCCCCTTTCCATAGTTTTCCCCTTTAAACCCCCAACCTGACATATTTCTGCTGTTCTTGTCATTTATGATAGTATATTAAGAGTTTAGAGGTTGTGGATTGATATTTTGACAAGCGAGGCACTGTGTTTTTTTATTTTAAAAAAGAGGGTCATTTTAATGTGGTAAAAACATTGATGTTGGAAAAACCATATCAGACAAATTGTTGCGGAGATCTAGGACTGTATGTTGGTTTCGGTGGATTCACTGGAACACCTCTTCCACACAGACACTCCGAATAGAGAGCGAGGCCAGACACAGTAGAAAAGTTAACGTGGCTTTAATGATGAAACATGACTCCAAATCACATACAGCTCGGTGTTTCTGGTTTACTGCCTACAGTTTGACTCTGTTGTCTACATTGTCTGAGGCTTTACATTGGTCTGATAAACATCAAATAAAACACTGCTACACAAATAATGTTTGCTTATATTAGCGCAAAAAATTGCGATATATTTGCATATCAAAGAACTAATTAACGATCAATAACAGATCATTACAACCCACCTTCATCACAAATGCAGAAAAGCATCAATGCGGAATGAACCTGAATGCTGTGAACAGCTCAACATTGTTTTCCCAAGGACCCCCTAGGTGGCTGATGTAAAAACACTAAATTCAGCACTGAACAGTTCCTGCACAAAAACACCCAGTAATAACAGGGAACAGCCACCCCCAGAATAGCCTAGCTATTATGTAAAGACTACTAAATTCCTGAAGGTGCTGCTGGAGTCCCTGGACTGGTTCCGCTGTCATCTGGAACAGGTGGGCCACCGCCACTTCTGCTGGACTTGTAGGGAAGGAAGGTAATGTCTAAGGAACTGAGATCAGATGTGGTCCACCATCATCTGACAGTGGCATCAGCATCCTCTCGTGAGGGTGTCAGGAGCATAGGACACTTGGGGTAAGGAGGCGTCCCACTGCCCCATCAGCAGCATGTTAGGCGTCACTGGATCGGGATCCTATATGTCTGAGGAAACATAGTCTAAGGACTTGGCACTGAGGATGCTCTTGACTTCGATCAGAGGGGTGATGAGGACGTCTCCATGGAGGGATTGTGTGCCAACAACCACCTGGAGAGCTTTCTTGAGAGACTGTATTTTATGCTCCCATGCCCCACTGAAGTGAGGTGCCGCTGCTGGGTTGACCTGGAACTTCATCTGGTTCTTGGCAAGTTTCTCTTGTAGATCTGGGACCATAGCTGCGAACGCCTCTATAAGCTCTCTCTCAGCCCCTCGGAAGTTAGTACCTTGGTCTGAGAGTATCTCAGAGGGGGTTTGAACCTGCTATGAACCTTCTCAGCACCAGGAGGAAAGTGTCTGCATCGAGCCCAGCCAGCAGGTCTAGGTGGACACAACGTGTCATGAGGCACTTGAAGATCACCCCCCATCGCTTCTTGTCCTGGTGTCCAACTTTGATGACATATGGACCGAAACTGTCCACTCCTGTGGAGTCGAATGGAGGCATGTGACAGCATGGCTGGGATCAAGCACGACAGGGTGGATGTTGGTAGGACCAGATTCAATGCGCCTAATTCGACCTCCAACTCGAATAAGGCCAAACTCTGGATCTATCTCTGGAGCGAGTGAGCTCAGCCTGCTGCTAGGGGATACAGGCTTACCGGCCTTCAGGCACTTGACTTCTTCAGGAAAGCTTTCTGCTTGGCTGGACTTCAGCAGGTGGAGAAAAGCTGGACCTTGGATCTATCGGTTTGGAGTGGCTAGCTCGGCTAGGGTCTTACCCCTTGTTAAGTCATCAGCCAGATTTTTTTCTGTGTCCACATACCATCAGGTACGTGAAGCAGTCAGGTCTTGGATCTTGGAGACCCTGGTCCCAACAAAGACCTTGAAGCTGCAGGACTCAGATGTCAACCAGGTCAGGACTGTAGTTGAGTCGGTCCAAAGATAAGTCTCTGTGATGTTTAGAGTGAGGTCTCGATGAATGAGGGAGGACAGCTGAGCTCCTGTCAGCGCTGTGCAGAGCTCTAAACATGGCATTGACTGTTGGCGCTTAGGCGCTACTCTCAACATGGCCGTGACAAAGGAGACGTGAACTGCATGGTTGACAGTCGTTGTACAGAGGTAGGTGTTGAATCAGTACTTCTACTTTTAGATGAATAATTTTTTCACACAAGTATCTATACTTCCACTTGAGTTCAGAATATTTGTACTTTTGCCACCTCTGCAACTCTTCAATACAAGTGTTGTTTATATGTTTGTTTTTTATAGTACAAGCAGATATCATATGGAATGAATGAAACACAGTGGTGATTATTGTATTTTTTTATGAATTAAAATAATATGGATGGATATTAATTCTGCCATCAAGTTAGCATGTGCTTTGTGTATTCTGTTTCTTATTAAAAGCAGTGACTTTAGGGCAGACTAGGAACAAGTAATGAGTGTTTGATGTGCACTTTATGTATCAGAAGTCTGACGAGTGAGCGCTCATATATTCACAAAGAGCCCACACTAAGACAATTACTCAGTTATTATGAGAGTCTGACTGTGCGTTGGTGTTGACTTGAGGAAGAGCTAACCTCGAGGCTCCTGACAGAAACTTTTCTTACAGCTGACAGGGAGCTATCAGTGTGACATCAATTAGGACCAATGCCACGTGAATGCATCATTTATAATAGAAAAAATAATCACAAAACATTTAGTCCCCAGGAGCTCTGCAACACAATCTGGTTGTACCACAGATTCCTCATCCTGCTGCTCTGCCTGTCACTCGCAGTACCTGTTCCCACAACAATCTGGGAACTATCATGGGCTAATTAGCAGCTAATCAATGTTTAATTAAAATGGGGATGTTAATTAGATGACTGATGGAGGGGTTGGGGACCCTTTCTCCTTCTGACACCTCAGTTGTTGTAAGAATATAGTATGTTCTCTCCATGAACACAGGGACATCTGCTACATTGTAACTGCAGTAGCTTCAGAAAGGGAGTTTGCAAAGCCAGTGAGGTATCATTAGGTTCTGGTAGGCACATTTATTTGTATAGCACAATTCAGACATCAGACAACTTTACAGGGGCATACAAATTTCTTAAAAAAAACATAAAAAAAATTCAAATACGTTCAAAACAAGTAAGAAACGAAGTTAATACACTGCACAGCTCTGATGTTGGAGCTTGTAAACATTAACCCCTGCCTGATTCTTCCTGATAGATTTAGAAGAGGTGTGAAGAGAAAATAAAAGAGCCTTGGAAAAACAGTCCACAACAGTGAGTATAGTGTCTTTACCTTCAGATGGGGGTAATCCAGTCATGAAGTCCAGAGCTATGCGAGACCATGGCTGGTCGGGCACTGGGAGCAAATGAAGGGGCCCAGCTGGAGGACGATGAGTGGGTTTCCCTGTGGGCAGATGGTGCAGGCTCCACATATTCACGGGTGTCAGCTGCAATGGATGGCCACCAGAAATCGCATTGAAGCAGGAGCAAGGTGCGGGAGACTCCAGGTTGACAGGCAAAACGTGAAGTGTGTCCCCATTGCAGAACCTGAGGATGAACAGAGAGAGGCACAAACAGACGACCCGGGGGATTGGCGACCAGTGATGGGAAAGTTCACTTTCCACATGACCTAGTTCAAAGTTCAGTTCACACATTTTAAAATGAATGAGTTCAGTTCATAGTTCAAAATTGTGAACAGTTCCAAAAATTAACTAGTCATAGTTCTTTTTTTTTTCAATATGTTGCTGCGAGCTATTATTTTTCAAAATTATTGCCACAGCCCGTATAGAACCACAGACAACTATTATTTTATCAGTTTTAACACTGACACTGCAGCTCTCTGACAGTATACTGCAAAACCAGGTTGCCCAGCTTTGGCTCGGAGATGAAGACAGCGGAGCCGCTACTGTATGCCGTTAATGTGATTTGGGTGGTAGAGGATCTGTTTGGGCTCGCTGTAACCGTGTCTTTTGATTTTTTAATTCACTCGCACATACTTTGAAAGGCTAACTGGGTGCTTTAGTTCAATGTGCTGTTTCAGGTTTGCTGGTGTTGATGTACGGAGTTTCTTCTTGAAACCCGGCAGGCAAAATTTACACAAAAAGGTCAGATTTTTCCCATCTGGATCATCACTGACCTTTTCATAAAACTGTTTTAAGTAATCATGCAGTAAAGATGCCGTATTAATGGTGGAGGTAGAGTAGGGCTGGGTATTGTTAAGAACCTCATGATTCAATTTGATTCGATTCGATTCAATATTGATTTAAGTGCTTGGATATTGATCCAATAATAAGTAGGAATAAACGAATAATTCATAAGAGTACCTGCTGATAATTTGAAATTCAAAAAAGTAATCTTAAATTATGAATATTTCCTCTAGGAAGTTCTAGTTTGAAATGTAAACAAAGACACAGCTATGAGTCAGACATCGGCTACTCACCTTCACAGCTCTGACGGTGTTTCCGCGGCGCATCGAGATGCTTCCAGCTGCTGGAGGCAACTCTGTGGTGGCTGGTGTTGCCAAATTGGGTGAATTTCCGCTACATATTAAGGCCTGTTTAAGGTGTGTTTTATCTGTTTTTTTGCTGGAGAGCTCTATGGGAATCTGGCACTCTCTTGAACAAAGTAAAACTTTGTTCTGAAGCGCCGTTCACAAACGCCAGAATGAACATGTTAACAATAATGTTCATCAGGCAGAATACAGTACGTTCAATTCACGTTTGCCAAAAATATGAACAAGTTCAGGCACAACATTGTTGGTGACACTGCCTGCTCGAACTAGGAGCATTGTCTGTGCTAGCTGCAACATCTTTGGCATTGAGGTGGTAGTGGAGGCTGGAAGTGCTCCAGTGATAAGCAAATTCTTTCTTGCACAATTTTACACACAACTTATCCAGGTTTCCACCCAGTAGTTTTTTAAAACTAAAATTTCCGCCCACCGAAGAAAGCAACGACTCATCGGTTTCTATTTCTCGTGTTGTGTCCTGTGGATCAGTATTACGGGTTTGCTGGGAACTTGTGCAACGAGCAAAGTTCCACGCTGTTTGGAGTGCAAAAATAAATTGCTATTAAATGCGTTATTTTTTTGTCACATTATTTTTTTCTGTAATTAATTAATTGTAATTAAAATGATAAAGTCCCAGCCCTAGTAAAAACAGAAGCGGTCTTAATTATGAGCCTTGAGGGACACCAGTTTCTAGAACGCACGGTTTGGACAATGAACCATTCCATGTGACTTGAAAGGGGCAATTTGTCAGGTATGATGTGAACCGAGTTAGAGCAGAGTCAGCAATGCCAGGTTAAGCCAAAGTGGAGAGGAGGATTTGGTGGTTGACTGTGTCAAACACTGAAGATGAGAATGAGGACTGATGAGTGGGACGAGGCTCTGGCAGCATGGAGGGACGCAGTCACTGTGAGTAGGGTCGTCTCAGTGGTGTGAGCAGTCCTGAAGCCGAGAGAGGAGAGGAGAGGAGAAGCCTGACTGATTGGGGTGAAGGAGGTCAGTTTGAAAAATGAAAAGACAAAATTAGTTAAGACATTTTGAGAAGCAACACTGTATTATATACAGTATTCAGATATGAGGCACCTCCACTTGGAGTATATAATGTAAGAGACCATTTTGTATTAAATTAAACTTTAATTTCTGTACATCTAAAAGAAAAAACTGTGGTCAAGACACAAAACACTGTGCTTCAGTGAAATGATTTATTGCCAATGTATGATGGTAACAGATAAAAATCTACCAAGTCAATAATGTTAAGCCGCATTCGTGTACTCTGTTTTGTTACTGAGAACAGGTGGCATTCAGTATGATCACATTTGTGTGTGTCCATCACAAAATACATAGCTGCATTACTTTGCATTTAAGTAATTACAAGCTCTCTGAACTCCATGGACTTTTTGATACAGGAAATGACCTTGTTTACATCACATCCTGTTTTCAAGATTCAAGAAAACTTTATTTATCCCGAGGGAAATTGTCGTGCAACAGTAGTAAAACAAAGTGGAAAAGTTATTGTGGAAACACTGGATGTTATGTGCTGGCCTGTAGGAAAACTTGTTGGGCCCGACTGGTTGTGTTTCCCTCTCTCCCAACAGTTAAATATGTCATGACCTAAACAAGTTGGGCGACCAGGTTGGCATAAGTGAAAAGTTTTGAAAGCATTGAAAACTGAGTTCATCTTCATTCCTTTGGTGTCTAGACTGTTTCCAGCTAATAGATCACCGACAGCAGGATGGTAACTTTCAGGGGTGCACTGTGGACACCAAACATTTTGATCATCCCTCTGAAACTCACCTGAAAAAACTTGCAAAAAGTACTGAGAATGACTCAGGTTTTCAGCAAACCAATGCTATGAGAGACCAAGTTATTACCAGCAATACATTACAAAGCGCCTCTTACTGTCTCACCGCTTATAGTTATTCCATTTGTCTTCCATTTATTCAAAGCCCCAACATCTCTGAGAAAACCTTAGCACTTCATAAGTGTTAAGTGTCCACACATAACACGAGAGCCATGTAATCAATTTTGGACTGCACATAAATTGCCACAGAAAGATAGACTGCAACAAAGTAAGTAAGTGAGTTTTTATTAATATAGCACTTTTTTCTAACAAAGTTTGCAAAGTGCTGTACAGGGTACAGTAAACATAAAACATAATTAAAAATATTATAAAGAACAAACATAAAAGTAAACAAAATAAGATAAATAAGACAAAATAAAATAAACATACATGTACAGATAGACGATAGAGATGGGTTTTGAGAAGTTTTTTGTAGACATTTAGTGATTCAGCTGATCTGATGGAAGAGTGTAGGGATGGAGCCCTGACGGCAAAAGCGCAGTCACCCTTAGATTTGAGGAGGGAGCAGGGTATGAATAGGAGGCCTAGGTCGGAAGTTCTGAGTGGTCTAGAGGTGGAGTGAGGGTGTATGATTTCAGAAATGTAGGGAGGGGCAAGACCATGAGGGGCCTTGTCTGTGAGGAGTAGTGTCTGGAAGTCTATTCTGTGTTTTACTGGGAGCCAATAAAGGGATGCAAGAATTGGTGTAATGTGGGATCTACGATTGGTTTTGGTTAGTAGTCTGGCTGCAGGGTTTTGTACGAGCTGCAGGCGATACAGGGCTGCACAGTTGAGACAGGTGAAGACAGCATTACAGTAGTCAAGGCGAGGGAAAATCAGGGTGTAAATTAGAAGTTCAAGATTTCTGGTTGTTAGCATTGCTTTGATTTTTGAGACGTTCTGGAGTTGGGAAAAGCAAGATTGAACAAGTTTGTGGCCGATTGAGGGATTCAGTTCACGGATGAGTTTATTGGAACCAAAGAAGAGAACTTCGGTTTTGTCTGGGTTTAATTGAAGGAAGTTAAGAGACATCCAATCCTTGATAGCAGACAGGCATTCATGGAGGATACCAGTAGCGTAACATCATGGTGAAAGGCCCCAGTGTGAATATTACCCCTGCCCTAAACACAAGCGCACACTCGTTGACGGACATTTTTAAAATTTTTATTTATTTATTTATTTAGTCATTTATTTATTTTTCTGCTGCACCTCGCTGTGGTAACTATGATAACTCTCCCAGCCTGGGGAGAGAGACATGCATTGGCTTGGCCCACAGTGTTCAGCTGCAGACACAGCAGAGAGGTGACGATTGGCCCAGTGGCTTGTCTGTCTAAAGAATACCTGGCCCAATGGCCCTGTGAGAGGCTACAGAGGCCCAGGAGTCCCACCCACACATGTTCTAGACCCCCCTCATCCAATTACCTTTAATGATGAGCAGTCAATGATGACAGAGAGAGAGAGAGAAAGAGAGAGAGAGAGAGAGAGAGAGAGAGACAACAACACACCAGTGCGTGAAAAACAGACTAACAAAAATGGAGACTGACAGGCATCAAGGTGATTGGGCAAATTATCATTTCCTCCTCCTATACCAGCCACTCATGTGGCACTACCTTACCGACCCGCCCCCAGCTATTTCATTCACAAAAACAGGGGCCTGTGGCAATTCTGGACTGCTGTTTTTTTTTTTTTTTTTTAATTTTTCTTCCTTCATGGGCCCCTGACTGCGTCTGGACATGAAGTTGTCTATGACGACCTGACACTTACTATTTGATAGGTAGGATGAGAACCAGTTAAGAGTGGAGCCCGAGATACCAACCCACTTATTGAGGCATTCAACCAAGATTGAGTGATCAGTGGTGTAGAAAGCAGCAGTTAAGTCAAGCAGGACCAGATTTGAATGTTCGCCATTGTCAGCCCACATCGTCTGTCACTCTAAGCGGTGCTGTTTCTGTACTATGAAGATGGCTGGATTGGAGTTTTTTGAAAATAATGTGTTCTTCAATGACCTCGAAAAACTGCTGCGAAAGGATTTTTTCAAGAATTTTGGAGATGAATGGTAGTTTGGGATGGGTCTGTAAATACGGGTTTCATGAGGCTACAGACAAATCATTAAAAAAATATGTTTCCAACAGAAGACAGCTTGTTTGTGCTAAGGGTTGCTATTCCAACAAAGCCAGACTATTTTGTGGGGTTCTGCAGGGATCCATTCTTTGACCATTATTATTCCTCATATATATATTAATGATTTGTCTAATGTCTCTAATATCCTTTCTTCAATAATGTTTGCAGATGATACAACTCTAGTTCTCTCTCATTCAAATTTCAGTTAACTGATTATGGATGCTAATGTTGGTTTAACTGCTTACGCTACACGGTTTGGATAAAATAAATTATCTTTGAATATAAAAAAATGTAACTGTCATTTTCAGTGGCAAAAAATCATATTCTAAGGATTTATCTGAAATTACAATTGAGTCTGTTGAGTGTCATCTACAAGATTCCTGGGAAGTATTGTTGATGAGAGTTTGAGTTGGCGAGAACAAACTGACTGGGTTAGCAGAAAAATAAATAGATCTATTGGTATAATAAGGAGGGTCAATCATCTTGTCACTACAAACTGTCTCCTTACTCTTCATTACAGTTTAATTTATCCCTGTAATATAGATTTGGGCTTGTACTCCTACTACTCTCTACAAAATCTTGGTCCTCCAGAAAATTTTTGTTAGAATTGCAGAATTCCATTTGGCAAAAAAAACCAATTCCTCTATAAAATGTTACAAAAGAAACCTAAAAGATCATTTAATTGTTGTTTGGTAATTGCTTTTTTCATGTATTGTTGTTCATGTCACCGGTTTTGTAATTGCTTTTATTCATGTATTGTTGTCCATGTCTCCATCTTTTATTTTCATTCACACATGCTCAAGGAATTAATAAATTAGGTGTTCTAAACCAATATTCCCTTCACAGACACACACACACATATTACACACTCACATTCTCTGCTTTTATATTTGTTATTATTTTGTTGTTTTATATATAATTTGTTACTATTAGCTTGTTTTCACTTAAACATAGTCATATGATTTTTTGTATGTTAATTTTGTGTTTCCTTATAAGATTGTGAAATTTCAACATTATCTAAGTGGGGTCTTCAAATAAGCCCATTGGATTTTATGCCTCTCCCTGCACTGTATATTATTTATGTTCTTTGTCATTCTTTGTGTATTTTTTTAAATGGTACAAAATAAATAAATCTAAAACTAGCAGTGAGCAGTAAATGATGATTTCACAGTCAATGTATTTTGACAACCAGTTATTGGACATAGTCCACCCCTCCAATACATATTATTTTAAGTGGGATATTGGCTCTTTCACAGTCTGATAATTGGTGCACACATGGCTAAATGGCAAAAAAAGTAACAGGAGGACGGGCACATTGTGAACCTCATGAAACAGAGTGTTAAAAGCTGCATAACTTCAAAATGTCCATTTGAAAAAACAATGACGTTTTTGTTTGTCCAGTACATAACCCATTAATGTTTCTAGTGTTTTGCTGCAAAAATGGCAGGTAGTCATTTGAAACCATATGGATGACAGGGCAAAGAACACATTATCACGACACCCACCACAATAATTAAACCCTGATCAGTTATTTTTAACAACAAAACATATCCATGGTCCCAAACTAGTATCATTCTGCCAACAACTGGTCAAAATTGAAGGAAATTAAATGTTAGCTTACCACTGCTACTTATTCTTCAGGTCATCACCACCACCGTGTCTTCTCAGCCACGAGCTAAACTCCTGGCCAAACTCTGGTCCAATGATAAGTAAACCAGTGAAAGAACCAAAACTAACTTATCTGCTCAGTGAGTTGAAGAGGCATAGCCCACCTTATTTTAAATTCAAATACAGCCATTAATTTCCGGGGGAATTAAAAATTAATATGATTGCTCCAAACTACCCTTTCACATAAATGCAGTTGTCAATATTGACAGTTTTATTGTGATTTCACCCTTTCTTGGCAACCATGTTTGTGTTGGTGACGTGTACTAACGATTTAGTAATGAACATATTATGCGTAGTTCATGGCACAAGTTTTTACAAATTATGGTCCCATGGGGTCCAATGGAAGGGGCGTGACCTCGGCTCTCTATACACTGGTGTAGTGGTAAAAAAAAAAAAAAAAGAGGTGGGTAAACTACGGACACTCTCTTATACACCGTCATAAAAGTGGATAAATTCAATATTCCAATGTGGTTGCATAGAGAAGATGACTATGGCCATGTTCAGTCTAATAGTCATTCAGAATTCAGTGAAGTGGTTGTGTGGAAACAACTGATCTTGGGCCTGGCAGTTGGAGTATTGAGACACCTGTACCTATTCTACCACAGTATTATCCAAAGGCCAGAAGTATTAGTTGTTGGGATCCACAGATGAAGTCTTTCATTGTGGATTTCAAAATGGGCACTCACTTCCCAAGAATTCACCACTCTTCACACACAGCTGGAAAGACTGCCCAGAGACCCAGTTCTGAGCTACTATTGATCAGAGGCACTTTGGACTTTTTATTCATCCCACATGAGGGAAATTCACTTGTGACAGTTGCAGTTAGACAGACATCCAGACATACAATGAGTCTTAAAAATAAAAGTTAAAAATACTAATAAAGATTTTGATAAGAGAGAAAAGATACAATATACAAGGATGGACCCCCCACTGACTAGGTAGTCAAAACTCCAGCTCTTCTCCAGCTCTGCCCCCAGTGTTCTCCTCTCCTCTCTTCACCTCTTCTTGGGGGGTGGCCTTGTCCCCAGCTTGTCTCATAAATCCTCCTGGGCCCTGGCTGCAGTTCCAGCAGGCTCACAGAACTTCTCTCCACAGCAGCGATGCAAGATCCTGCTAGTTCCCCAGCTCAGTTAGCACCAGCAGCTCTGACACAAAGCTTACAAGCTAACTCCACAATCTGAAGAACACAATGTAACCACCATCCAACCACCTTATTTCATTGGACATTTCACAGCAATGACTGCACTGTTCAACACTGGTATTACAACGTTCTCCTGCTTGACTCATCCGCCACCAGCACATATTCTTAAAAGACTGAACTGAGCCTAGATAGCACACAGCATAACAAATCATGGCTCAGCACAGAACTGTTTAACTCTGGTTTATGTAATGCACATGTGATGAATCTATGTGTTTTGTTCACTGTTCAGGTGTTATTGTGATCTCTGTGTAGTCAGGTTATTGATAATTTGCTTTGCTACACGGCTGAGTTGATGTTAATTGAACTTTGCGTCACACAGACACAGGGTCTTTTAATGCAGCTAACCATCTCTCTTAACCTGGCTCTCTCCTAACGTGGTGATCCACCATCTTGGACCTGAGTCCACCACTCTGTGGCCACGTTGTAGTCCCTTTTCGTCAGCCATTTTGTATGTAGTCTTTCATTGCACTTGCCATGTAGCATGGCACTTTGAATCCCAGCTAATTCCTCTTAATGCTGCACAAAAGCACAGCTTGGTTAATTGCAAAGGTGGATAGGGATGCGATGCACTCTGTCTCTGTGAGAAGTATTTGACAGCTCATCTTTTTTTTCCTTCCTTTTTTCATTGTACTTGCTAGTTTTCTGCTGTTGAACTATTCTGTTATTTTGTCTCATCACAAGGCAATTTTGTTGTGAGCTGGATTACCTATAGCCTGACCCTTCACAGTTACACTTATAATCATATAAAGTTGTTAAGGGTTCAGCCCACTTCAGCCATCTTGTTCAAATTTTTTTGTAACTCCCGCCTTGCTTGACATACCAAACACATCAACCGGCAAACTCACGTAGCTCTCATTAACATATAGTTGGGGATTCACCATCTTTATAAAAGTTGCAAAAATATCTAACATAACATATGATTAAACTGCACTTTGTTTTTTTTTCTGAATAAAAATATACATATTCATTTACATTAGGGCATTTAGCAGATGCTTTTGTCCAAAGTGACTTACAATAAGTAAATTTGTCACAAGAAAGAAACCACAATATAGCGCTGTCGATGGAGTAAAAAAAGAAATCATAGAAACAATGTTCAAGCCCTCATCAGAGCATCTTAGCTGCCATTAGATGAAAATATCTACTTGACAAAATAAAACAAATGTTTTATCGTGTCATCATTTAAACATTGTTTAAACTACTACCTAACAGGAAATTTCTAAAAAGAAATTTGTTTTTTTAACATACTCCTACTTATGAAAAAAATAAAAGTTTGGTAATTTTGTAAAGTAGACAATGCTCCATGTATTTCTATTTACATTCTTTTTTTTTAATGTCATGATTTAAGACACTTTAGTTTGAGTTTTTCTAGATGCAGTCATTTTTATGCATGTGTGACTGCCACCATTTTAGACGTACGCATGTGCGGAAATGTGCATGTTCACAATATAGCTATAGCTTGTGGTACAAAATACCACAAGCTATAGGACATATTGCTGAACACCATCAAGGCAGTGTGTGACAGTTTAGGTCCGTGTTTCTTGGTTGAGGTAGTTTGTACCGCCACATTCATACTGGGGTTTCGACAAAGCTTGACGTTTATTAGTAACATAAACATTAACTTACTATGCCCAGTTGTATGGCTACTATCATACATGAACAAAAATATAAAAATAGCCATCTGTCCGTGGCATGTGCGCCACGTTGCTTACTCCTATCTAGGCAACACAGTCTTAAAGGTTCAGTTTCAACTTGTGCATGCGTATGTCTAAAACGGTGGTTCTTGCACATGCGTATGTCTAAAGCGGTGGGTATGGAGCTTGCGCATGCGTAGATCTAAAACTGCCAGGGCTCTCCGGCGCTGCAGTTCAATGATATTGCCCCAGTTCAACGCCCCTGAGTATACACACACATCCCCTGGCCATGCCAAAAAGCTGTATTTTTAAGCCTGAGCTAATTAGAAACAGAATACAACAGGGTTTTCATAAGTAAAATATCCCTTTAATTGCAGCTAGTGATTAACACTGACCTTCAGCTGAGAGAGAGAGAGACAGAGAGGCATAACAGATCACAGCAGTTTATGTCAATGGGAGACCTTAGGGTGTGATGCAAATTGAAAATGAATTCCAAAGTTGAAATGTATGATTCCACAGTATATTAATGCCAATGACAACAAAAAAATATACTCAGCCATTCAGTCGACTAATTAAAAAAAAAAAATTCTCTCAATTGCATCTCTAATTGCATGTCCAGTGTGTCCTTCATTTGGTAAAGAACCTTGGCAGCTGTTCTGGTTCTGGTGGCGATGTTATGTAAAAAAATACAGGCAAGGATTATGTTGTATGTGTCACATCGCGGTGAGGGATGTCTTGTCTTTGGTATTTGTCTTGTGAATTTCATGTTTTATTTTGAAAAGTAACTCTCCTCTCGTTTCAGGTCACTTGCCCTTCCTCTTGTGTCCCTGGTCTGACGTCATCCCTAATCCTTGATTGTTTTCACCTGTGTTCCCCTACCCCATGTGTATAAAGTCTTTGTCTTCCCCTGTCTGCGTCGCCAAAGTATTTTGTCCTCTGTCGTGTACTGAAGCCCTGTTTCACAGTCTTGCCTTTGCCACAAGTTAAGAATTTTCAAGTTTTATTTTCTGAATTGTTTCTCTTTTGCAGAGTGATTTTGATTTGTAATTTTTCTGGTTAGAGTTTTGATTTATATTATTAATGTTTGATAGTCTTTTGTTTTCCTCCTTGTGGAGCGTTTTTTGTTGTACTTTTTACAGTGTTTAGAGTAGAAAGTTTCATAGCCTGTGTGCTGACCTCTTCAGAGTGATTTTGTTTTCTGGTCAAGTTTCATAGCTACAACATTTCAGCTCAGTAGGATTCCTCCTTCGGGAGCGCTTTTCGTTATTTGTGTTTTTATGTTTGTCTCATAGCAGTTCATAGCCTTTTGCTTTGTCATTCTTGCTGAAGAGTTGCAATCAGTCAATAAAACCTGACATTACTTTTGCCATTCTGCATCTGAGTCCTCTCTCCTTGTCCGAGCCTGACAGCATGCCACCTTTGGTTATACGCGCAAGTAGTTCAGACACGCAAACTGTCTCTTCAGGTCTTCGTTTAATGGCACATTTTGTTCTGCAATGTGAGGAGTTGAAGCGTGCCTGCTCATGGTAGGAGTGGATATGCGCAGTCTCCCAATAGTATGCCATTTGGTCAGTGGGATTGAAACTGTCTGTATAGTGCACTCTCTCTTAGAATGTGTGCATCATGGACAGACCCTGGCCATTTCACAGCACAGTTGGTGATTATGAGGTCAGCGTTTCCCACAAGCTGGATGTTGATGCTGTGCCTCCCCTTTTGATTGACATACTCCCACTCCCTTTCACAAGGTGCTTGGATATGCACGAGTGCAATCAATAGTGCTAGGCATGTTCCCCATTTGAAAAAATGTGTGCTTGGTCTGAGCTGTCTGGTCATCCTTGGGAAAGGAAACAAATTGACTGGCCAGTGCTACTGACACAGCCTTCACCACATTACTCACAGTTGATTTTCTCTCTCCCATATTGTCACCATTTACTTGGTGGAAAGTCCCACATGCGTAAAAGCGCAGAGTGATTAAGCACTGTTCCTCCACGGATAAAGCATGACTCCTTTGGGTTTGGCGTTGGCGTGTTGGCCTGACAAGGTCTGCAATGTACTTAATGTCATCTCTCCCAAAGCAAAAATGTGCATAAAGTTCTCCTAATGTGTATTGCTGAAGTGGTTTGGCACGCTCAGCATACACCCTTACATGGCACCTTCTCCTATGGTAACGATGAACAATACCTGCCATTTGGATGCCTCTGTATGCTAGGAGAAATGGGTGCAAAGACATGTGTTTAACTGGTCTCATCCATTAACGAGCAATGAGCTGAGTGGTGTAAGCCTAATTGAGCACAGGCCAAAGCAATCATGCTCAAGGCTTATAGGGTCAGTGCTGGCTACAACAAAGAGTTGGAACCATGGACTCAAAAGGGCCTAACTTCAACGTGGCAGAAACCTGTGCACTGCTGGAGGGTGTTCGGGGCAATTTTGCATCAATAGTAGGAGGTTTCAGCTCTGTAAAGGGTGGAGAAGTAACCGAGAAAGGAGAAGACAACATTTGGGAGAACATTACCAATCATGTCAATGCCACTGGGTCTGGCCAGAAGAGGACAATAAAACAAGTGATGTTACTATGTAAGAACCTTAAGGCCAAAAACCCCCAAACAGGTAACATGCCATATAAGAGGGGGGAATTCACTGATATGGTCCTTGATATAATAGGAGGAGAAAACTCAGAGGCTCTGCATGGCTTGAAGGCACAGAAGCAGATGGAGAGGCCATAATTACAGAGACTATGACTGAAGAATGCGAGCAAAATTATCCTGCAGAGGAAATGTTTGTGCTGGACCTGACTCCTCCAGTAATTGAGGAGGAAGATAAATCCCCAGTGGAAGTACGAGAGACAGTCCAAGACCTTCCTTCAAGAAAACGCAAACGTTCCTCAGCTACAAACCAGGATGGTGACAGCTATGAGTTGCTTCTGAAACGGGAAACTGAAAGAAGAAGTACAAATTTAATTGGGTAAAGAACAAATGGTGCATATACAAAAGTGCATATAGAGATACAACTCCTAAAGGAAGAAATAAAAAGAGCTGGTATCAGTCCTGTGAATGATTTGACTATTGGTTAGTATTATTTGTTTTGTTAACGTTAGAAAAAAAAGGACTGTTAAATGTTTCTGTTTATTACACTGTTTCTGTTCCCTGAAATTAACACAAACAATGGCTATTTATGACCACCAGTATTCTGCCTGGTCTGTTCTTTGCTAAGCTACACTGCTGGTTCCATTTAAGGCTCTTGTAATCTTGAAATTTGGTATTTGGATCACAGTGATCTAATCCAATGTTCCTTTAAAAAAACTAGTATAAAAGTAAGATGGATCAGGTGATCCTGTATAGCAAAACATGGGATTTCCAAATCTGGATCAATTTGATCCAGATTAAAATATCTGAAAAACTGGGCCAAGGAAATCATGAAAGTAAATCCACATCAGTATTTCATTTGGTCTCAACATTTATGCCCTGTTACGGTTTGAGGTTGTAATGGAGGACCCAAATGTAAATCAGACTCAGGAGGCAGGAAAAGAGGGAACAAAAGGTGAGCTTTATTTTAACAAAAGCTGAACAAGTACAAAAAACAAAAGGGAGCTAGACCAAAAACAAAAAAGGACAAAAAGCAAAATACCAACCAAGACAGCCAAACAAAGTACAACCAAAAGCAAAGTTCAAGTCAAACATTAAAAAAAAGAAAAAAAAGTCAAAATCCAAAAACATACCAAACAGGAGACTGGAGACATGGGGAACTTTAAGGAGGACGGAACCACAAGGAACTCATGGACATCACACCAAACGAGCTGACAAACACAAGAGGGAAGACAAAAACAATATACAAAGACACTAATGACAAGGCATGGGGCAGGGGGTCGGCAGCTGCGCTTTGCCCTTGCTTGTCACACAGAACTTTTGCGCTTCAGATCGCAACAAAAAATTCCAACAAACAAACCTCCCATTGATGATGAAGTAGACAAAATATCAGAATATGAATATTTTGCTAGCTGCGACTTTTCTGATGCAAAATTTGAATGAAATCATATGGAAAATACTATGGTTACCAGTGAAAGGTCTTAGGTTTTTTCTTGGTTCCCACAGGCTAATGCCTCACTATGCCTGTGTGGTATGATAATCCAGTACCATTAGATCAGACATGTCACAGTATAACTATGACTGTACCTATTCTCCACTTGCTGAGTGAACAGACGTTTGCGGTAGCAGATAGATATTAGATGTGTGAGGATGACATGTTGCTGGGTTTATGAATTCCCAGACAAAATTCATAGGTCCGACAGTGGGTACACTCCAGATCCACAGGGAATATTTAGATGGTGGACTGCAGACTCCCTGAAGAATTAAAAGCAAGAAATTAAATTAAAGCAATATTTAAGATATGATTTCATCATGCCTCGAATACTGCAACTGTGTGTTGCACGTCTTTTTCAGAAATCTATCCATTCCCTCCCCCTCATATAAAATGCTGCAGTTAGACTTTTTAATCAGGTTGAAAATGTGACCACCTTGCACAATATAGCATCCATATAGTGGTTAACCATGTATTTCAGTATTGATTTAGAAAATTATTTGAATTACTTTTGAGGCCCTGTCTGGTTACATTGCAGAGCTGTACAAATCCTTCACAAGATAAGCTCACGAGACAGGGAAACAAAAAGGACAGAGAGATAACAAAGCAGAAGACACAAGAAAGAAAATGAAGAGATAGACAGAATGAATTAAAAGAACAGAATTCAAATGAGAGAGACAGACAGGGAGATGAATGGGAAGCCAGACAACTTCAAACAGATTTCAGCTTGTTCCTTGTGCAGCAATAATAAATGGGGCTTCATTATTTAGTTGTGTCTGTCTGTAGTGCTGCAGCTGTGAGTTACATTGGAAAAAAATCCCTTCCTACTTATGACTCAATTATTCTCCTATTTACTAATCCAGGAGAGGGAGAGAAAGCCTGTTTGAAGAGTTTGTTTGTGTGTGTGGGGGGGCATGCACAATCCTACCTGTCTATGTCTATTTTGCTAAGGGAGATGATTATCTATTTGGAGATGCAACCCACAAAATCCCATGACCCTTTACTGTAGAGGCTGGATGACAGAGAGGTAAATCCACAGAAAAAAAACTGAAAGGGGCCTGTTTAATATTATTTCTGTTCCTTGCACTAGCCATCATTAACAGCACCGACTATTTAGCTTTGCAACTTTGAACAGACTCTGATAAAAGCTTCACTCTCAGTCATAGGATGGAAGTTGGCTCTGCTCAAAGGACAGTCACCAGGTTTCACACCTATGGGAAGGTGTAAGGTAGGATTGGTAGCCTGTAGAGGGAATGTTCAGTTGGGCTGCAGTTTCTTGCCTGAAAATAAGGCGCTAAATTGATTTGATATGACCTGTGTACATTGTTTTTCATTCATGCACAAAACTGCTAAACTTCATGCTGAATTGCTACTTGTTGTCAGTCTATGTTAGCTAAGGTACTTTATTTAACTCAAGCAACTGCAGAAGTACTTTAAGGCATTATACAATGGAAGAGGGCACTATTGTTTGGCTAATGTAGCCTCAGATTAACCTGATCTTTGTTGACCATAAAACTTTTCACGATCATTCAAAACTTAAAGTTCCCAAATTATGAAAAACACATTTTCTCTGGTCTCTACATATATAAACTGGTCCTCATTGAGCCTGCCAACTCCCAGAATGAGGAAAGCAAACAATTCCTGCATGGTCTCTGCAGCCCACCCACTGGTAAAAAAGCACTCCTACAGGCTGTTCAGATTCAGCTCCAGTCGTTACGTAACGAAAGGGTGATTTTCAAAGGACAACCTCCTCTGTACAGTGATAGGAGATTTCTGAGAGGGGGGTGTTCATCCCTGAGGTGAAGTTCGGTGTGTCCAGTGGTAAGATAGTAGTGTTTCGCAATGTCATCACATGCAAAGTGCTCTGTTGTTGGTTGTATAAATCAACATCAGTGCCTATATTCTGTCCCAGCTACAGAAGAACAGGAGAGACAGTGGTTGCGTTTAATTTTTAACGACAACATGCTGGCTACACTTCCTGTTAGCTTGTATGTGTGTGCTAACCACTTCACATTGGACTGCTTCAGTAACGAGGGTCAGTACAAAGCTGGCTTTGCCTCGACACTGACCCTTGTAAAAGGATCAGTCCCAATCATATGGGACCCAGCAACTGCACCCAAGCCACAGGTAAGTGTTTCCATGTTGTGATACTACATACAGTTGCCTACGAGTGTGGTAAAGTCAGCTGGAAATTGCGCTGCCTCGGTCTGCAATGCAGTGTTTGGAGCGAGTTTATTGTTAATAATATTACGAGGGAACTTGGTTGTCACAGTAAAAAGTCTGGTAACGTGCAGACTGGAGACGGAGACGATGTGAACAGTGTCCAAGAGTTTGGAGACTGTGTTGGAGACACAGCTTTCGTTAGCTGTTAGCCATTAGCTACATGGTAGTAACTGTAACAGCACATATGAACAAACTAAGTAACATATTCAGACACACTAACCATTCTGAAACCTGAGTAGCACTTTATGTTATGCTGCACTGCTTCTATCTTGTGGACAATTAACCTGCATTGATCTTACCTCTTTTTGTAGTACTGAGTTGTGTGGTACCAAACATAAATGATCAACCAAAATAGTTGTGTTACCTCTCGTTGTATAAACAGATGCAAGGCACTGTAGACACAGAACACGTGTTTGGTCAATATCATCCTTCTTGTAGCCGAAATAATTCCAGATAACTGACGTTGCTTTTCATTTTGTTTTTGTTTGTCTTTGTTTTCGAGATTTTCTCTTGTTTGTTGCTCATTTTTCAGTGTTGTTACCAGCGACTCACTCCATGTGCAATTGGTGGATCGCTGCGCATGCAGAATCTATGTGCACAGTGTGTGTCAGGTACCCTTGAAATTAGATGAGTTCATTTTCCTCCTACATCGCAAGCCCGGTGATTAGGGCTGTCGCAGTAACTGCAAAAATGAAATTCTGTGATATTAAGAAGTCCACCGTGCTGCATGATGGGCCACTGCCATCATCGCACGTGACCTGATCTCACCACAACACACGCTGAGAAGGGGACAATGGCAGTTTCACTGGTATCCAAACCAAATGTTATTTCGCCCCTTTGGGTGCATTTTGGCTTTCAGCCAAATGAAAAGGGGTAGCTAGCCAATTTAAATGAGGCAATCTGTAAAATCTGCGGCAAAGCAGTTCAAGTAAAACGAGGAAACACAACGAATTTAAGGGCTCACCTAGCAAGCTACCATCCAACTATTGAGGTGCGGCTGCCACCGCCTCCTGTCACACAGAGTTGCAGGGCAGCTCATGCCGATGCCAGCCGACAGCTTGGAGTCGACGAAGCCTTTGCTCGAGTCACCAAGTACAGCAGAGACAGTGACAGACATAAACGCCTAACAGGCGCTGTTACATGGTATCTGGTTGAGATGGTTCTGTTTTCCACTGTAGAGAAACTTGCATTCAAGTCGCTGCTCCAGAAATTTGACAAGCAATATGAGTTGCCAGGGAAAATCTACTTCTCAGAAACTGCTGTGCTGAAAATGTACAATACAGTCAAATCTTGACTACAAATCTTGCAGCAACAACGCCAAATACAAAACAAATAACAAATACAGACTTTTTGTAACCATTTCACCTGAACCTTTTGTAATTGCTTCATTAGACATTTGACACTTGATGGTATTTCATGAAACATTCTGACTTTTTGGAGACACTGGAACATCTTGCACTTTATGCACCCCACAAAGGTTTTGCTTCATCATCAAGGCCTTATGCATTTGGAAGCATCTGGAATGGTGAGCATTTGGGGCAAATGGAGCTTCCTATTCTCAGTGGCGATAATTTTTAAAAAAAAAGGCAATCAGCTCACAACTTAATTTTTATTTCATTAACTTAATTGCAATAACATAAATATCATGACCATTAATTAATGTTTTAGCCAATTTTAATTGTATCCATCCCAGTGTATCTTGTTTTAATCCAATTAATTTTCTGTTCCTGTTGGTTTTTATAAATGCCAGATTTTCTTCTATCAATCTGAGGTGAAATTGTTGAGTGGAAACAGGGAGTTTTCTTTTAAAAGCAGGCTGAATATAGCACAATGTCATTTTTTTGAGTGTTTTGAAACTGATATGAGATTTTAGAGGGCCGTATTTGTTTTTTTTCTCATCAGAATGCTCTGAAATGATTTCAGGTACATCATAAGGTTGTCTACTGTCAATCTGAGATAGAAAAAAAGAAGCTTGCTTATTATTATCATTATCATATCAGTGTGACCTAATGCAATGGCTGGAACTGCTTCTCCTTTGTGAGACGTCTGATGTCAGGGGGCAGTGATGATGATCAGCTTTTTAGCAATTAGCTCACTCACCACAAGAAAGCTACCCTGCGTCACGCTGTCCTGGTCTGCTCGCAGTTTGGATAAAACTACTTGCTGGCCAATCAAATTCCGTCAAAGAGCGGCAACTTTATCCGCGCGCAATTGTCCTTTCAATGCATCCAGTTTTGCATGTTTCGTGCTATAATGACACTCAAGGTTTGCCTTTTTCATTACTGCCAGAGCATCCCCACACACCAGGCACACAGACTTGCCTTTCACTTTCACAAAGAAGAATTTGTTCATGTATCGTTGAAAGAGCGACACTCCGCATCAACTTTTCTTTTCTTACTCGCCATCTTCCGTTTTAGCCAACGCTAGTCTCCTGTTGTTGTTGTCACCTGTCAGTCACTGAGAACACAACGGGATAAGATGACATACGATGACAGTTACGCTGATGTTGTGTTCCGTGACCTTGGTCATGGCCTGGAAAGACAGACACCCACCCCAGGGGCATTTAATTGCACATTTGTAAAAAAAATTCCTGAATTAATTTTTGGTGGGTGTATTTATGGTTGCCTTGCTGGCCGGACCAAACAATCTTGCAACAGGCCGGAGGTTCCCCACCCCTGCTCTAGAGGCTTGATGGTGGTAAACCAGCCATTTGCTGGTCTTGAACAAATGTGTTCTTTCCTCAGTAGGTCTCAAAGCCCAACACGAGGCCACTTGGAGTTGCAGGAACAAATACCGTTAATCCTGTTGGATTTGGTTGACCATATTGTCGAACTGGACACAGGCCTGTGAAGGGAACCATTTGTTTATCAACGCAGACCTTTGCTGGCCTGGGGAGGATGAGGCAACTCTCACCAAGTTGTGGTCTTACTTTCCAAAGCAGATCGTTTTTCTTCTCATTTTCTGGCACATCCAGATCATTGACCACTTTTCAGCGAAGATCTAATCTAATGTTCTTGTGTATGTTATAATTAGGACTCTTATTTTGGTGGCCCAGTACAATTTAATTCTTGGATATCCAAGGCATGCCATGTAAAATGAGATTCCTAAAAAGGTCTTGATATCTTCTGGTGTTGTGTTCAAGCTGCAGCCGGAATCCTGTACTATGCTCTGGTTGGTGAAGACAGACAAATCCTGAATTAGTTGCCAATCAATGTTGTTCTGGCCTGAGGAAAGAAGGGCTTTAAGTTCATTCTGCAGCCACTAGGTGGTGCTTATTCTGTTTGTGTATTATGGCCCTTATTGTTTACCTTCAGTGTACTGTAGGTGGCCATTTGATTTTTCCCTGACACTTTGATAGAGGACACATTGTGGATTCAGGTAGTAAAAACATCTACATCCTTCCGCTGTTGGAATTACTTTGAGAAGCATAATCTGTAAGTACAGTGTAAATAAGATGCCTACATTTGCCTTGATGTTTGTATTATGTGTAGATGACTCCGTTAGGCCATGTCTGGTTCATGTGTTTTCATTGCTAAGCAAGTAACTTGACACGCTAATGACTTTCAGCTAGCTTGATAACTAACCATGTATGTAAAAATAGCTTTATTAGGTCAAAGATTATACAATGAAAATGTATATTAATGAGGCTTATTATGCTCATCATTGCTTTTATTTTCTTGCTTCATTTCAGTTTTACTCTGTTCCCATGTTGTCAATACAAAGCAGTGCTCAATAAATCCACTGATCATTGACTACTGTGTGTGGAAGGAGTTAGCTGTCTGTCTAGTTAAGGAAATCTTTGACGAGGGCAGAATACATGTACTGCTGGAAGTACTGCAATGGGCTCCTGTCTCAGTTTAGGAGAGCATCATCTGGTGTAATTCTGCATTCTTCCAACACAGGCATGACCCTTTGGGGACAGACAAAACACACTAAATAATTAAGCACAATTAACATGTTATAACAATGTTAAAGGGCTACTTCATTTGAGAACACCTTTGCACTTGTTTCATACATCCGTCCTCCTAATGAATGTGTTAATAAACAAACTGTATGGATCTATTTCTTGGAACTGATCTCTGTAGGTGATCCTTCCATTTTTGCCCTGATTAAAAACCTCAGAACCCTACTTGTTGGTTTTGGCCCACAGAGGACAACGGCACACTTCATCTGGCTCTGCGTCTCGGTCCACCTCATCCGGGTCCTCCTGATCTGAGCTTTCATCCTCTCCTGTCTCCTTCTCTGGACCCTCATCCTCTGGTAGATATGTCCGAATCTCCCTCAATGACTCTATTAAGAATCCTCTCTGCCTGCGTCATAGAGTCTTCTGAAAAAATGTGAAACAAATGTAAGTACAAAGTCCTGATGTCTACTACAGTGTATATTTGTAAATTAGATGTTTTTCAAATAGAAATGAATAACTTCAACTCTGAAAACTCAGAATACACATATTTATGCACATACTTTTAGACAGGAGCGAGCTGAACAGATGAATGTGTTCGGCACCATGTTCCAGGACATCCAGCGAGTGATGCAGAGCCAGGTCTCACATGTGCGTTTCACAGAGATGGGGACTCAAGTTTGCGACTCGGCCTTGAGTCGCACTTAAGTTACACACACAGACTTCAGACTTGACTTGGACTTGTGTTTTGGGACTCGAGAACAATTGTTATGTTTTCATTTTTAGGCGTATTAATATTGAGGAAACTGAAACGTCTGACGAGCTTAATGTGATTCCTCCCTTTTTTTCCTGGTAACCATGTAACCATATTATTTATCAGGTGCACGCTTCATGCATTATTACCTCGGCGACCAGCGGCACACCTGCAGCTGCTGCTGTACCATTTGTGATTACATTTGGTTATAAAAACTTCAAACAGGATGGCACCAACAAAAGGAGCGCTGACTTCAAAGTCTGCAGTACCCGAAGCAAGGATGCTGGATCCACCACATAAAATTTTATCAGGCTCCTGAAAACTCACCCGGATAGGTCAGTCACATTAGCGCATACGGTTGGCTCAGCATCAGCTATGTAACGTTCACTTAGCTTGTTACTAGCTTTGTAACTGAATATTTGAATGGATGAATGAATGTTAGTTTGCTTGTCGCACTTGTTTGCATTGAGTGGCTTTGACATGATGTAAAAAAAGAAAAAACATTCTGCTGCCACCATCTTCTGGCTAACGTTAACCATAGAAAAATACATGGTTATACTGCATATTATAATTTACACTATACAGTGTACTATACTTACAGGCAGGTTACAGGTTAATTGTTGACCACGTAGCGTTAATGTTACAGGTTTACCAGGTTACTATTACGCTGAGTTTAAGTGAGAAGATAGAGGAATGTGTCATTAGAGACCCAGAGTAATTGATACTAATAAATATAGTTGCAGAGTGCAAACTTTTAACTTTTTTGTCCACTGGCAAAATGGCTAGCATAGTGAATGTTGAAATTTTACCAGCCACTCAATAGATTACGGTTGTTATTTTGACTGGTGAGTGCAGCATACAGTACCAGCCACTTGTATGATTTACCAGCATCTGTATGGTGTTAATGGTGTCCAGCAGATGTAGCTAACTATCT
This sequence comes from Sparidentex hasta, assembly GCA_030272975.1. NCBI lineage: Eukaryota > Metazoa > Chordata > Actinopteri > Spariformes > Sparidae > Sparidentex > Sparidentex hasta. The sequence goes on along the minus strand of JARJLU010012368.1, from coordinate 16,634 downwards.
AACTACTAACTAACTACTAACTATGGACTCGTGACCAAAGACTTGAGACTTGACCAAGTCTTACCTTACAAAGACTTGAGACTTGACTTGGACTCGTGACGAAAGACTTCAGACTTCTGTAGCTTCTGTACTTAGCAGCAGAGAAATCCAACATAAAAAAATCAATACCTGCTGTCCTAGGCAAGAATTCAAAATAAGCTCCATCATAACCAAAGTTACTTTTAGATTTCCTGAGAAATCTAACTATGGAGTTCTGTTGTGTTAGTGTATTTCATAGAAGAACTGTATTGGAGATCTAAATTCTGGTATTGTGACAACTGGGACTAGGTAAAAAAATCAATTCAATTGTTTCATTTAAATTTCGCAATATTGATTTATAGGGCATGAGATCGATTTTTTTTCCCCATGAACCCCAGTAGTCTCGTGTGCGATGAAGCAACACTTACAGTTGATGTTCACAAGTGTGCATACACACAATGGCTGACGTAGCTAAAATTCTGCCCAGCAAGCTGTCCCATCTTAAGTCTGACATCTGGAACCAATTCGGATTTAAAACAACACAGGACAAAAAGCTGGATAAAACCAAAGTGGTTTGCACGAAATGCCAAGCGGAGGTCAGTTATTGTAGAAATACTACAAACCTCAGAAACCACTTGACAAGGTATCACACTATAATATTAGCTTCCGACAACAAGCTATCTGGGACAATACAAAACAAACTGAGGGAATCACTAACATTACCAGCCAATTCTCCGTGGGCCATAATGATAATAGAGGCTATCGCAACTTCTATTTGCAAAGATTTACGCCTATACTCGTTAGTGGAAAACGAAGGCTTCAAGAGGCTTGTTCAGGTGCTCGAACCACACTACATTATGGTGCAACTTAAACATCTGACAGAAATCGTTATCCCCATGATGTATACATGTGGACCAGTATTGCATTGGAGAGAGTGTGATATTGTCACTGCAAAAAGAAGCTGCCTAACCCCATTATATCAATGAGTTCCTTTTTCTAAATGAGAATCTCAGTTACCAAGTGAGAACAAAATCACAATAACAGGACTTGACCTCAGACAGTTTAAGTTTACTTCTAGTTTTGTTACCATTGTTATTATTTTTGCACTTCAAGAAACAATGCCGTAATGCAACTTCGCTGTGATTGAATGTTTCGGCTCAAGTACGCTTTCACTTCCAAGTCCTTTTTAATGTCCTTTTTAATGTCAAAATTGCACTTTTGAGACTTAAGACAGTTTTGTTTACAATTCAAGTCTAAATTGTCCAATTTACAAGTGTGCATTTAAAACCTGTTGTTTATGGTGAAAAGAAAAAATAAAGTACCTTTTTATTTTGTAACACAGTTGAGCAATTTTTATTATTTAAGAATAGATTGAATTGAATCAAATTGTGATTAATCAATTCAGATCCTTACGAATCGAAGTCGAATCGATTTAGGAAATTAGCCACGATACCCAGCCCTAGTGACAACCTTGGTTTGAACCATACAATACAATGAATAGGAGCACTGTACCTTCACGTAAGTGTTAGTACTGAAATATGAACATGTTACTTAGCAATGCACCATAGAATTTACAAAAGATGATGCATGACATGACATTCATGATGTCAGTAACTTTTGTAACAAGATCTGTCTGTACTGTTAACAGTTAACAGGGGTGTGCTAGTGCACCCTGATTGTCTCGAAAGTCTGCTGCCTGTGATGCTGATGCTGTTGTGCAACACATCATGCCTGTAGCAACTCTCTTGGTTCTGCAGCACTAGCCAGTTGTATGAATTCACACACTGGTGCAACTTTACCCCAGTGCTCCTTGGATCAGTCTGAACACATAAAGGCAGAGAAAAGGTGAGCTTTGGTTCTGGAGATAATGCGGAGTCTCTGTGTGAGAAGGGCTAGAGAGAGAGAGATGCAGGACTCATTGCCAGCAAAGGCAGACTGGATGATCGCCACAACGCCTCCTCCTCTTCATCCTTATCAGAAGGAATGCCTTGTCATGTATAAAATTCTTCCAAAGATTTAATGATGTGGTTGATGGTATAAAGGTTCAACAAGGCTAGTATAGGAAAACACTGAGTAAAAGTGAGTTCCATTTACATCCGGTCCAACCTGAACCTCTTTGTCTTTGTGTGAAGTCTTGTGGCCATAGCTCAGTTTGTGTGTTGTCGCTGTCATGTCTCGTAGTAAATAAATAAACAAAATGTCAAATACCAGTAAAATTGATAAGGTGTGAGCTGGCTGCAACAGTTTGAGTCAGAGTTAAACATAAACTTTTAACTTCTCTGTTTTAAATGTAGAAGCTGGGGGGAGAAGATCAGAATTCTGTATGACTTGACTTGTGACTTGCTTGACCTGAGCAGGGAATCGATTGCTTGATTCTCATCCTTGCAGCTCTGGACTTGCTTGGTACTTGACATGTGCTTGACTTGACGTGACTTGCAAACATGTGACTTACTCCTGTCTCTGACATTATAATTTTGGATTATGTTTGAATGCTTGATTCTGAATGCTGAAGTCCATTTTACACTGCTGGTTAATTGCAGTTAATAGAACAATGATTACAAAATTGATTAGTGTAATGGTATTCATCAAAGATAATATTGAATTAATACAATTCCGCTCACACAAAGAAAGCAGCTGTGGTATTTATATTGTTTATACCGTACATCTATCTCTATATTATCTGCTTTGTTGATGTTTGATTAGCTATTAAAGTCGATTATTTCATTTCTGTAGCCTAAAATTAGCTTTTTGCACTGGTGGCCATAGCTCTTAATATATTTTGGATTATTTGTTCTTAATTCTGAGTTTAGTCTCTCTTTTAGCTAATTGATATAAGAAAGAATTCTTTAAAGTAACAGTACTGTTACTCAAGTATACTGTTCTAGTAATCCTTCCATCTGTCATGCTTGGAAAATACAGAGTTAGCATCAAATGCAGACAGAGCAAGGCAACAAGAGGATTTCTGTGGTTTATTAAAGCAAAGCTTACTGGCTGGCACAACAAGGTAGGAAAGTGAGCAAGTCCAGGTAATAAAAATAACATCCTCAAAAACATAATTAGTCATCAAGAAACCAATGAACCAACAAGGAAACTGACAACATAATCTGTTAAGTAACAAATGACATGAATGGGTGTTTATGAGATGCAGTCGAGAAAGCTGGTGAAGTCCAACTGCAGAGCAAATGAGAAGTGACAATAAGTATGTGGGTGTGAGGAGGGGGAGCCAGGTGTTAAGAAGAGGAAGGCCAGTCTGAGGGCATCCAGTGGATAAGTGGAATATTGCAATGAATGGCTGGGGAAAAACATAAATGTAGCTGGAGAGGAGGGCCAGGGAGACAGATTGTGACACCACCTCTATACAAGTTGTTCCCACTCATAAATGTTAAATGGGCAGGTCAACCAGGTATGTTAAATCAGAGCAGTAGGTGTGTCTGAGAAGTGAGGTGAGAGTTCAGCAGTTCACATGCACGTACGCATGCATGTGCACACACACACATGCTATTTCCTGCAAATTCTCATTGTTCCCCATGGAGCAGTACAGCCACGCATCTCTTCATTGGACCAGTGCCACTGCACAATTCTCATCTAAAAGCTAATTTAACCTTTAATTAAATGTACTGAGGAGCTTCAGAGGCTGTGTATGGCTTGACTTAAAGACACAGGACTGTAATGCTGATGAAATGAAATGGACAAAACCCCTGGAAAAATGCAACATGAGCAGCTCACTGGGGCACTTTAAAAGCAAAAGTTAACCCAAAAATGAAAATTCAGTTATTATTACATTTTCTAAATTTTCATAATTGGGTGAAGTGCTCCTTTAATGTAATCTTAATGAAATCTTCATCACAGCTATAGTCTCCTGGCATATTAAGACAATTTGCACCAGGAGATAAAGTGCTTGTATTACTCCCATAATACAGCTTCAAATTAGTCGCCAAGTGGCAAGGACCCTTCGTGGTCACATGGCGAGTGGGCAACATCGAATATGGGGTTGTGCGTTCTGAGGGGTGGGGCAACACAGATTTACCACCTCAACTTCCTCAAAGCCTGGAGAGAGGCGGCGCCTGTTTCCCTGGTGACAATGGTGACAGAAGCCCTTTTTAGATAGAAAAGGGAGCACATTTGCTCCAGGGTAAGGGCGGCAATGTGCCGGCCTGTCTTTCTAAAACCAAGGCGTAATATTCCTCCTTTTCCAAAAGCCGCCTCTGAGGTTGGCGTAAACATGTGATGTGACGTGAAGCTTGAAGTTGGGCTGTGAACAGTGACATGGAATTTGTCTTCAAAATAAGAGCTTTACATTGCACCCCATTGGAGTCTAGAACTGGGCTCTTAGCAGGGGGGGCTTTTAATTTGAAAGTAGTGTCCGTCCTTAGCTTGCCGACACTACAACAAGCTAACACAACCAAACAGCTACAGAGGCCGAGGAGATGCTAGCATCTCCTGGATCTCTGCGGTTGTCCAGTTGTTCATCTTAATGTCCGCGGATGAAGTGATGGAATGACCGCTGTGATCAGCTGTTTCTTGGTTTTAAAACTCCGCGGCTGTGAGTGGCACAACAGTGCAGGTCACTGACACCTCTGCCCACCTCACGCAGAGGCCAGCACATTTCTGCCTCGCTCCTCTGTGGTGATCATCTCACTTTCTCCCAGGGAGCAGATGTTGCCAGGTTGCAGTAGTGTTACACTAATGTGTTCACCCCCCTTCCAGGACCCACAGACCTCATACAGCACGATATTGAGATGTGCCCGGGTGTGGCGGTGCGTTCACGGCCCTATCGGTTACCATAACACAAGAGAAAAGTGGTTCAGGGGAATTGCCATGCTGGAGATGGGATAATATAAGAGTCTAACAGTGCCTGGTGTAGCCCTATAGTTCTGGTGGCAAAGAAGGATGGGACTGTGTGGACTATTGCAAGGTGAATGATGTTTCACTTGATGCCTCCCCGATGCACCGGGACAATGAGTTCATTGATCATTCGCTTTTTCATAACACTGAATTTTACCAAGGGGTACTGGCAGATTCCCTTGTCTCCAGGGTCTAAGATCAAGATGGCCTTCCCCACCCTGTATCGTTTGTACCAATTCGTAATGCTTCTGTTTGGGTTGTTGGGTGCCCCGTCCACCTTCCAGTGCCTGATGGACCGGTTGCTTCACCCGCATGCTGCGGATGCTCCGCCTACTTGGTGATCATCCATTGTGGCGGCTGGGCGAGCATATGCAGCAGGTGGCCGCAGTGCTCAAGTCTCTGCATTGGGTGGGGCTCACAAGCAACCCAAAGAAGTGTGTGGTAGGATGGGGGAGATACGGTATCTGGGGTACCACTTGGGTGGTGGGCAGGTGCATCCCCAGGTAGATAAGACAGCTGAAATTGCTGCCTACCCGAGACCCAGAACTAAAAAAAGAGGTGCGGCGGTTCTTGGGGCTGGCTGGTTGTACTGGTGGTTCATTCCTTGCTTTGTGGACCTGACCAGCTCCTTGACTGACCTCACCCGGAAGGGTGCCTCAGATGTGGTCCAGTTGAACGAGCCAGCTGGCGTATGAGAATGTGAAACATACCCTCTGTGGGTAGCCTCTCCTCCACACACCTTACTTCTCTCTCCCTTTTCTTCTGCATACCGATGCTTCAAACAGGGGACGGACTGGAGGTGGTTTTGTCTCAGCAGGTGCAGGGGACTGACCGCCCGGTGCTTTACATCAGCCAGAAGCTGTCCGGGGGGGAGTTGCGATACAGCACCATCCAGAAGGAGTGCTCGGTGCACTGTGGTATTACCTGCTGGTGCCGCCATTCATCCTCTGTTCAGATCACGCTCCCCTCCAGTGGCTTGGGACTGCGTGAAACTCATATCACCCGCTGGTATCTGGAGTTGCAGCCATTCAAATGCAGGGTGGTACATAAACCTGGGGCACAGATGACCGAGGTCGATTTTCTCTCTCTCTCCCATGGGGAAGGGGGGGTGCAGGTTTGAAGTAGGCCGGATGGCTCCCTGTCCTAAGTCTGGTGAGGAGGTATGTGGAGGTGAATCTGGTCGAGGTGCAGCTGTGGGAGAGAGAGAGTTGGAGAAGGCTCAGGAGAGCAGCGCCAGGTGAATGACTGTGAGTGAGCTGGCACCTGGTTAGTAATCACTGTCTCCCTTTAAATGCAGTAGTATGTTGGACCTCAGATGGAAGATGCAGGGGAGATGCTCAGGAGAGCAGACAAGGAAGCTGCAGGTCGAGAAGCAGGAGCTGTCTTCGGTCCCCCAGACTGTACTATTGTTTATCAGATGATTTAAGCAAATAAAAGCCTTAAATCGAGAACTGTGTGCATTGGTGCTTAAGACGACTCACGGGTAGACTGGAGAAGTCTACAAGCAATATCATGGCAATATAATTTGGAGGTGTAATTTTTGACATGCTTGAAACATGTGCTTGTCTTTATAAGTACAAGGCTGGATAGAATGGATGAATGGAGAAGAAAAACTGCCCAAGGAAAGGATGACAAGAGTCAGGGATGAAAGAAAAATGAGGAGATGAGGATCAGAGAGAAGGATGGAGGAGAACAAAGGTGGGGGGAGGAGTGAGGCTTTTTCCCTTAGAGGTTCACTACCTGTCACGGTGTGCTAAAACTCACTAAAAGACATACGCATGCACACACACAAACAGCGGAGGTCTTCAACAAATCTCTGAGCTCTATTCCTCATCCATCATAAGCCCCCGCTTGCTCTGTGATGTGTGTGAATTTCTCCGTCTCTCATTACCACCTTTACTGCGCTCAGTGTTTGCACTGGTATTAATGGATGGATCCACATGAGTGTGCATTTACACTCTGGCATGTATAGTGTAGTGTACTGTTTTGTATATCCATTCACTCGCTGGGAGGCACAGCAGCTCTCCCTTACTGTAGCTCGTCTGCCAGCCACACCAAACATATTCACACACTCTCATGCACACGCATGCACACACACACACACACACACACACACACACACACACACACACACACACACACATAGCTAGCCTTCCTTCTCCACTCTCTAATACCCCCTCCTCTATCTCTCTTTCTCACTCTCCATCTCAGTCTCTTGCTCAGAGCAGTCAGTTCGGCAGCGCAGTATAACATATGTAGTGTGCGTTTGCTGTGGTGTGTATGTGTGTGTGTCCAGAGAGCAGCGATCGCAGTTAAAACAGAGACAGGAACAGAAAGAGAGAGACAGAGACACACAGAGAGAGAGAGAGAGAGAGAGAGAGAGAGAGAGAGAGAGAGAGAGAGAGAGAGAGAGAGAGAGAAAGAGAGATAGATTTGGCAGGTAGGAAGTGGAAAAAAGAGAGAGAGGGAGACATCCAGAGGCAGGACTGAGTGGACTGAGAGAAAGCAACACTCGTTACCACCGTGAGTACTCTACTGTATATAGATGCTTTTCTCCATCCAGTCACTGTTGAGGTGTTGTGCTGTTTCCTAACTAATTAAACTGGATTGTGTTCAGTAGACAGGTGGACACTGTGCAGAGCAGACAGCATGAGTAAAGTAGAAATGTATGCACTTTAAATTATGAAGCTGCAGAATGTGCTCTGTCTGCGTGGGTTTGTGTGTTGTGTGTATTTAAGTGTTTATTACTGTGTTACAAAGTGTAGACATGGGTATCACACTGACCCACACATAGAAATACAGAAGAGATGAGTGTTGTTTGTGCATAGTGCTTATAAAATCTGCACTCTAAACATATATAAACTTGCAATGTAATATGTGTTTTGGTAAAGTAGTGAGTAAAGTAGAAATGTATGCACTTTTAAATTGTGAAGCTGCAGAATGTGCTCTGTCTGCGTGGGCTGGTGTGTTGGTGTGTGTCTCAAGTAATTGTGGTTCATTCAAATTTTCGTGATCTGTTTTCTATACTTCCCCACAAGAAAATTACATTTTCTTTACATTCTTCATGGGAAATGTGGTGCAGTTTGCTTTGACTTAAGTCACATCTTGTGGTCTACTAACATATATAACAGCTTTTTTAAACAAATGTATACAGATCTTTCAAAACGAATGAGCTGCGGATCAGCCGTTGGGACAATTCCATTTTGTACTGTTACTTTTTTGCCATCTGCTCTCATCCTGAGAAGATGCGACTTCACTTCATTTTATCTCTTACATTAAAATATTTGTTTAACATTTCTGGGTTTGTGAATCTGATTTATATTCTGAATTGAAACAACGCTGCACTCTCTTGAGTGGTATTTCCCAGCACTGGTCTAAAATGTAACTTCACTCTCCACACTCAAAAACACAGGGAAGGATGGAATCAGTCATTGTAAAGGTCTTTCCAAAGTATAATAAGATTAGTTTATTTTAGTGTTTCTAAAAAATGAGGTCTGAAGAATACACCTAAGGCATATTGTAAAGTGGAGATTTGATGCTAAGGACAGCAGGGAGGGGAGGTTGGTGGCCTGGCAAGGAGAGAAGTAAAAAGAGAGATATGAGAACTTCTTAAAATGAGGGATTATGATACCTGCTGCCATCCCTTCTTTTCCCACTTCCTCACGTACTGTAATTATTTCTTATTTCTGTGGCTTCTCTCTCTGTAGCTTTTGTTGGTACTTTTCATCGGACAAAAACATCATTTTCCAAATCAGAAGCACTTAAATGCCGCCACATTTTGAAAAAACAAAAAAACAAATGCTGCATTTCACACATTTGTTGCTGTTTTTATATTAACAACCAGTGATTATACGGGTTTATAACAGACACGGATTTGTTTTATATCAAATGATTAACAATTCACACCACAATTGCTAAGATAAGATAAGATAAGATTTACCTTTGTTGATCTCCCGTAAGAGAAACTACATTTGACACAAGGGAACTAACAGTGTGTAAAGTAGCAACACTTTGGTTGGAATGCACCAAAAGAAAGGTTGCATTAATTAAACTATAAATATAATTGAATAAGATAAAATGGATATGTACTATATACTCTAGATGGATCTGGGTGCATACATCTGTGGTCATGTATCAGCAATGTGAACATATACAAACTGTGTGCACACATACAGACAGTTTATGCAATTTCTGGCATTAACTATAAGTGGTGTATGATGTGATTTTAGTGTGTTCGGAGGGACTGGGTCTCATCTACTTTGTCATGTGCTTGAGCTTTGCTGTCATCATACTGTCTCCATTTATTTTCAGATATAAACTTCCCCCAGTGTGAGAATGCTGATTCTTCACATAAAATAAAAGGCACAGTTCTCTCGTAAAGAAAACGTGTTCAACTACAACAAAGTGTGTCAAATATAGAGTAAGGGGTAAAAATGCATAAGTGACATCCATTAGTATCAGAACAGATGCAAGTGTGTCTGTTTCACATGTATGTGTGAGTGAGTGAGTGTGTGTATGAGTGTGTGTATGCGTGTGTCAAGGAAGGTGTTTTCCTGGAGGATCAAGAAATGTTAGTTGGGGGCTGCCGGGCGTCAGAGGGAAGTGTGGAGGGTAGGATATCTGTGGCTTTTGTCAGGATTTACTCTCACAATAAGGATTTAGTGAGTGACACTTCGGCAGGGTGTGTCTACATCAAAGAGGCTTCTCAGCTTGGAGCTGCAGCGAGCAGAAATGCATCAGGAAACGCTGCTGCTGCTGCTGTGTGGAGGCAGCAGTGGGGAAAAGTTGGCTTTAATACAGGGAAGCCAAGTCCAGGCAGTGTGTGTGATGAGTGTGTGAAACATTGCACGGTCCACAAAGGTGTGTTCAGTGCTGTATTTATGAAGATATAAACTTCTTTAGTGGATTTATGCCCTTCTTTCACTGGGCAGAAACGCCAAACCCCTGCAAATGTCCGGCTTTTGTCTTTAATGTTGACGAGTACAATCAGCATTCTCTCCTGGGTCAAATGACTGCAGCAGTCGTGGTTGTTCATCAGCTCCAGCTCTGATTGGTTGTGATTGAAACACAACTCCTGGATGGGCAGGCTAATTTTTGCCCTTTGCTACGCAGGATGCTCTGACATGTGTTGAAGTTAAGGACGATGCCTTGTTAGTTTTCCATCTGTTCAAGTCTCATTGTTCAGTCAGTGCTGAATTTGAAAGAGTGACTGAAGTAAAAGATAGTAAACAGTAGCCACTTTTCCTGTCAGTGGCTTCCTTGTTAGTACCTGATCCTTACACACTGCTTGATCCGTAACTCTCAACAGAGATCAGCATCTAATCGAGATTGTTAATGATTAAGACTTAAAACAGGTTCAGTGTCTTCTTGTGAGGTTGTTGTGAGGTATATGACCTACTGCTTTCTACTATTACCCGTTTTTACAGCATATTTGCGTCAATAAAGGTGACACATAAGAAAAAAAAAGAAAAAAGAAAGGTAAACTGGTAAAGGAGTTTAGCCCATTTAAAGGGGGTCTATCTGGACTTAAAAAAAACCTGCATACAAAAGTGCAACAATGCGTTGGTGCAGACATTCTTTAGCATTTATAACCTTCCACAACTCACAAAAATGTCAGAATAGAGGAGAAAACACAAGACTGGAATTTGATGCTAAATGAAAAATGGGACTGCCTGCTCGGAATTAAAACTAATGGAGGATAAACCTCCACAGTCTAATTGCCAACTGTTTCATCATTGTCATCCAATAATTTCTACAATAACAATTCATTCTGAATGACATATTCCATTTACATCTCTCACTCTCTCATAAACATCCATTTTCATTAGAGAACATTGCTCTTTTCCCTTCAATTGCTTCTGTCATCTATCACACACACTTTCCTGACTGATACAGTCAGGTGCTGCCGAAAAAGTTTTCCCGCTGAACGCAGCTCCCCTCATGCATAAAACAACAACACCATTTGGAGCTTTCATAAAACAATTGCTCTGCAACTTTTTGCTGGATTGATACAGTATTTCACACACGACCTAATCTCTTTAAGCACAGTTATCCTAGCTTTGTTGAATTGTATCAGTACTGTCGCTTGTTGCACCCACAAGCTGTTTTTTAATGAGCATCTCCTTTGGTTTAAAAGTGAATGTACTACTGTGTGTGTGTGTGTGTGTGTGTGTGTGCGTGTGTGTTTGTATTGTGTGTGTTTGTATTGTCTGGTGTGCTGTACTGACAGCACAGATAAGTCTTTTTTTCCTGAGGCCTAATCCCCCTTCTACACAAGAATGAGAAATGGATGGAGAAAAAGATGAGAGAGAGACATTGGTGTTGAACACGGTGACAAGTCCCCGAGAAAAATGTGTGTGTGTTGTCGTGTGTGTCGGTGAAGACAAGACAGCGACAAAGGCTTTCAGAAAGGAGCGGGAGCGGGATTTGCATGTGAACAAGGGCTTTAACGGAGCCATGAACTGTTAATGCGCATTCAGAGAGGTTTTGTGGTGAGCGTCCAGAGTTGTTCAGAAACAGGTGCTCTGTAGATCACAGCGAACACTCTCCTCCAAAAACATTTTCCTCTGCAGCTCTATTCTGTGTATTCTCTGATGCCATTTGCTTTGCCAACTTTTTCAAAAGGAGATGGGCTCCTTTGGAAAATTCCAAAAATGATCTGGAAATGGCAAAGACAGCTCAGTGTTGCGTTTTGTCCCTTAAAATCTATGTGGGCCTACAGGACACTGGCACTCCGAACAAAAGTTGCATTTATCGTTCGAGGGATCTGTGCAATACTGATATTGTGATACATTATTGTCTTGTTCAAGTGTTATGTCTTTCTTTATTTGTTATATTGGTTTTATACTTCTTTTGCATTGTCACACAAAACAAATTAACTTGACTGAAAAAGAGTTTTCCTTCAGAGATAATAAAGTAACCTAACCTAACCTGAACCTTACAAGTTCATAAGCATAGCGTTATGACAGGAGACTCTGTACTAACTGACCTGTGTTTATGCAGAAACCTACATTGCTAACATTTAGTCTGGCATTTGGGTTGGTCAAATCCTCTTATTCTCAGCAAAGAGATACTTTCAACAAAGTAAGAAGAAGTAAGGAAATATTTTTATGAAGATTTTGATTTTGGTTTTCCTGTCAGTGAAAAGACACGCCAAAGGAAATATTCCTCCGATTTAGATTCCCACAATTTTGGGGGTTTTGTGTAAAATAATTAACACTTCAATAGTTTTATTTAACAACAATATCAAATAGGCTTCAGAATTTACCTAAATATAGGCTACAATATACCCTTTGGTGCCTAACTTCCACTTGAGTGGGCGGCTGTATTTTCAGCTGAAGAGAAAAAAGATGCAGAAGAACAATATAATTAACAAAAGTTTTTCCAACATCTCTTATTCAGTTGAAAAAATATTGTTTTGACCTGTCTCGTCTCCTGCAAATAATAGTTTGAACAATTATTCCTCAGTCACTTTTTTATAACATTTGTGTTCACAGTGGCAATTTAATTGAAATCCTTCAAAATAAAATATATTATCGGCATTATTTTTCACTTTTTAAAGAGGAAAAAAAAAATTCTCACTCGGTGATTTAATAATTCATGCATGAAAGGTTTAATGTACCCGGAGACATAATTTCTGTCTTTTGGAAGCTGTATGTGTCATTACCCAAAATGTTGAAACTGCTGCAGTGGAAGAATGCAAGAAGCTTTCCCGTGATAAAGGGAGCTCTGCAAAAATGTCTGTAGCAGAACACACCAGCTCTGCACATTTTTTCACAAGTCATGTTCCCGTAGTATATTATAGACATTCATGAAAGGCACTTCAGCTGCAGAAGTACACTGTGATACATCGAGGAGCAGCAACAATCTCATTCTAAGGTTTATATTAAAGCTTCACATTTTATTCACTGTCTCTGAGATTGCTGGGTAATAATTTGTTCTCGCACATAATCACGAGTTGCCAGCTGTCCAGTGAGTATCTGTCCAGAATTTCCTCTGACAGCAAGTAAACCAGTTTATACTGGGTGCAGGGCCCAATCTTTTGGGGGCCCTAAGCAGAATGTGATTTGGGGCCCCCCTCTCACCACTGTGGAGTCACCTGTGCTTGACTTTTTTTTGTGACATGGCTTAAAATTGCCATCTCTTCCAACTGACTCTAACGAGACGATTGATCTTGATGCAGTGTCTACGCACGCAAATTGTCTATGCATGTGAAGTTATGCACATGACTCAAACGCTGGCAGACACAGCAGTTGCAGGCAGGTATATTGATCATGAAATCAGAATCATCTTGTCTTGAATTATTCATTCATTTATTCATTCATTTATGTCACTTGTTTAATTCATTTAATATGTAAAATAAATAAATGAATAAAATTGCGGGCCCCCTGGTGGCTTTATATACTGCATCATGTTTTGGATGTATGCTTCATATTGTTTCAGTTCATAATGGTCACAATTAAGACCAGCTGATAAGTCTTAGAATGTATGTCTGTCGATGGTTTTTTATTTCTTTTTGAGAAAGCTATTTTTACAGAAGAACACTAAGAGAATAATTCCAGCATTGCCAAAAGCCATGCGATGTATTACATTTTGAGCCAAACAGCTGGCTTTTGATTAAGTCTGCCTACGTACCCTTAGGCAATGCTACACACATTAATAGCATTCCTGATTTCCATTCATGGCTGACATCTTTGTTGTTCAAATGAGTGTCTTTTAATTATCTGTATTTTATTGAATATAAATGGTTGAAGCAGGTTGTGATGTTATTTTATTTTGTAGTGTCATGTGTAGAGCTGATTTCAGTTATTTCTATTCATATGTAAATTTTATTAGAGGGGTTTACTTCAGATGTTGTTTTGTAGCATCGATGGAAAGTATCTGCAGGACACAGTAATTAAACCATCAAGAACTGAAATAAAGCATTAAATTGTCTGTTGCATTAGCGTCATTCTATGCCGACTCGTCCAAAGTCATGTTGCGACTTCTATTAAATTCATGGTACTTGACAAAATCCTAAAGCCATACTCTAAATTATAATCAAGTTGTGAATTTTTAAAGTTTGGCCCCCTGAGCTAGATGTCAGCCTTTTAGTGGTTCTCTTACTGCATATGTGATCCTCACTTATTGCTTATTTTTCAAATTGGGTTAAAATTGTGTTTAAATTTGGTTGTCCTGAACATCAAATTGACCCAAAACTTGTATGTATGTATTCATTTCAACAGTTGTTTGCTGAATGGTTACAGTAATCAAATTAATATCAGGAAGTGTTTTCTTTGAAACAGAAGAGTGAAGAATCTGTCATTTTCAAAACTCATATGTCCACTAGTTTTTACTTTATTGCAAGCAAACTTTAGTTCTGTGTAGCATTTATGTAGTTCTGAAGTTATCTGATCCTCCCTTAAAAGAATAATTGCCACAGGTCCTGTTAGATACAGCTTCAGAGCTGTTTTTTTATTTATTTATTTTTTAAATTTTGAGTGTAGATTTGACATTATTCTGGATATTTTGCAATCTGATTTGCAGTTATCCACTCCCACCTGTTTCAGGTGGGATTTTCCCAGGCTTGCTGTAGCTGAGGTTTCAAGTAAATTAAAACGATCCTTCTTGGGAAAATCTACTGTCAAAATAAAAAGCATGTTTTTCAGCTCTGAAGCTATTTAACTTGGTCTGTGAGGCACATTTTTTTTTGGTAGATGTAGAAATTTGAGATATGATATAACTATATTAATACTTCACAGAGGAAACATTTGTATGCCAGAAAGTGAAGTGGACACATTTTGAGAAATGACAGGGTCTTCATTCTGGTGAAAAATGACCGCCTGTTATTAATTTGTTATGAATTTGATTACTATAAGCATTCAGCAACTATTTAACTATTTACATTAATACATGTTGCCAAGTTTCAAGTGCTTAGGGTCACTTGGATGTTCAGGAAAAAAAAAACAAGCTAAGCCAGTGAAAACTGAGGGATTTGTGACGATTACATACAGAGTGCATACAATGCTGCTAACGCAAACACCAAGTAAAGGCGATGGAGATTGATATTAGAGGTGCTGCTACCCTCACTCCGTGTGTGTGTGTGTGTGTGTATGTGTGTGTGTGCGTGCGTGCGTGCATGCATGCGTGAGTACGTGTGTATGTGTGTGTGACAGAGAGAGAGCGAGAGATGACTGGCACTCCAAAGAATCTATCTGCTTATGTTCAATAGGGAGCTTTCTCCCCTCAGCCTTATTTATGTCCACACACTGCAGACTGGAAACACCTATAAATCTATCGCTGCCGCAGATCACACTTATCACATGTCTGCAGCCATATTTGTTCCTGGTTCTCTCAGCCGCTTCTTAAAAGGCATCATTGTTTTATTCTCAGACACTTTCAAATGTTCATCTTCAGAGATTGTGTCCTCAGGTGTTTTGGCCTCCCTGCAGGGGTTTGCACCTGCAAACTCCTGGTCCACCTATTTCACCCCGCAAACTGTTCCCCTCATTGTTCCTGCATTTAACCTCTACTCACTTAGACAACGTTTTTCTCTTTGTTGTTATATCAGGACAGCAGGGCTGTGTGACTCAAACCATCTGAATATTTCACCTATAGATGTTTAAAGGTTCTTCTCAAACAGAGGCTTTAGAGAAGACAGATGGGGAGAAGAAACAGCAGGTTTTGAGAGATTGTTGGGAAGTCAGTCATGTCCACTGTGGGATGGAGACAATATGCAGCTAACAGAAAGAGACGTTTTCGAGGCAGAGCACCATGACGTCAGCTGAGGAGAAACTGTAGAGACTGTAGTAATTCAAACAAAAACTGATGAAAGAATTTAAAAGTTGAGGGTGGGATGCTGTTGTGGTCACTTTTATCAGGCGTATAGATATTCTATTCAATATTCTTTTGCCACATCTTTAAGAAAATGTTGAAGATTGGTTCTAAGTGAATAGGAGTAGGGATACAAGGACAATCGAAAAAGAAATTCAAGATCAGGGCACAAGTTAGAAAAACTAGAAATAGTTAAAGAAGCTTAGGAAAAAGCAAATTAATGTTTTCTTTCTTTCTTTTTTTATGAAGATATCATGGTGGTTACTGCTTGGTACAACACCATCTGAGTTGAATAAAGACCCCTTTTCAAATACTTTACCATGTTATGATTATTATTACGTTATTATTACAACAATTAAATGATTTGTATTCTGATTGTATCAAAATGGTTCATATATTTGTTATTTTTAGCTCAAGAAATATGTCAACATGGTTAATGTCAGCTCTTTGTATCTGTACCAAGTTAAAAGTACAGTTTACGGACTTCCGGTTTCGGCCATGCCCGAGTCAGACGCATAAGCAGTTCGCTCTGCCCGATTTCAGTTTAAATTAGCCTGAAAACATACCATATCCCACGTGAAACTTTAAAATGACCACGAAAACTCCAAGCTCAAGCCAAAAACAGACTAAAATGGGGAAAAATGATGACCCGAAGACGAAACAAAAGCAGCTAACGCTCAATGCTAATTTAACCAACGATGAGTCTGGGGCTGAACAGCTAATGCTAAAAGAGCTCCGGAGATTCAGACAAGAGTCCGGGGAGGCACTACGACAAATCAAAGACTCTCAGACACGGATGGAGACGTCAATGGTCGAAATTAAACAACAGATAGACACACTGGAAGAGAGGCTGACCACTACCGAAACCAGAGTGAGTGACACTGAAGACCGGGGCCTACGGCAAGAAAGAGCGCTAGCCTACCTGCTAAGTAAGGATGCTAAGATAACCGCTAGACTGG
>JARJLU010012367.1:0-36935 GCA_030272975.1 Sparidentex hasta | reverse complement strand
GCCCCACCACACACACACACACACACACACACACACACACACACACACACACACACACACACACACACACACACACACACACACATACACACCACACTATCTCTTTCTCACCTTCAGAGCAGCGACACACCATGAGCTCGTCATTAATTCTCTCAGTGCCGCCTTTGTTTATATCTCGAGAACCTCAGGGCCATTTGGCAGCGTTGCGGCGCAGTAAATAAGACCCAAAGATTAGGTTTTGATATTGCACAATTAAGTGCATGTGTTATTAGACGCATTCATTCGGCGAGGAAATACACCTCGACAGCGATCTCGGGGATTTTCTTCGTAGGTGTTGTCAGTCAAAGCTCGGCGTGACTGTGATCACCGCGATATTTCATTTTCTTGATATGCATATGCACATAATGCGCAACACTGTAGCAATTTGTCAGACACAGAATCATAATAGGCTTTCAGTACTGTGTTTTTCATTAAAAGGGGGACTGGAGGCAAGCTGACTTTTGTCCCTGGTTGAGGGCAGGCATCGCTGGAACAAATATCAACAAAACAGCTTTTGAATTTATTAAATTTAGGTCCCAAACAACACGGTGCCTGTTCAGCACTCTCACACTTAAGAGCCGGGGTCGGGGTTTTTATGATTTTTATGATTTTCTTCTTCTTTGAAGTTAGGAAAACTTATGAAACAAGAGCAATCCGGGGAGCTCTTCTAACTTCCTCCTCGACTCGCTCATTTCCAGAGAAAAATAGAACTGTTTGACGCTGATTAGCAGCCAGGGCCATATCTTCATTCACATTCACTGGGGACGGATCTACAATCAGGATGTCGTGGTGAGCACCCAGGGGCCAGGTATGTCAGCGTGCCCTTGTATGTGCAGAGGGGAGACAGAAATTAATCAGGGAAGAATGAATCCTCCATGTGAATAGGAGATGTCTGAGGTTGTTATGTCTTTTATATCTGTTGCGTCCATGAAGACGGATCCATGGTCAACACGTCTATCTATCTATCTTAGTATCTGCAGGAAGGAAACTGAGGTCTTCCTGTGAAAAACAACTTTTGAGCTCCTCTCCTCAAATAAATACACATTGCTGGCAATAAAATGTTTTGTTGTATGTTTGGCCATTACACTATTGAAGAACATAAGGGCCAGGGATGAAGATTGAGAGTAGGACATTTTTATTTATTTTTTGTCACGATGTACTTCAAGGCAATAGTCGAAATGTTAAAGCCGTAATACAATTTTGTGAATAAAGTCAAATTGTCGAAAATGAAGCTAACTCTTCTGGTCCCTCAAATACAGTTAGGGCGGCGACCTGGGAGCGACTGACAGCTATGCAAGCTGCCCGAGCATCCCGTCTCTGCCACCACTTCATCCTTTCAATTTCAGCTTGAACAAATGTAACCACCTCTTCCACGCTTGTGTGTTTTTTAAAATCTGACCAGACAAAGTTTTTGGCACAATCTCTTCAAAGTCCTTACACTGAAGACTACACTGTGTTTATGAGCTAAAAGAGAAACATAGTCTTTGTTACTAAAGCCGATTTTGAAGTACAGAGTCACCGCTTCATCTGCGCAAGGCATTTTGTTTAATCTTAAAATGTCAACTTTACTCTCGACATTTCAGCTGGAATCCGCAAAACTGTATTTTAACATTATTCTTGACATTTTGACTTTTTTCTTGAAGTGCATAATGAAAATGCACTTCTGGCCTCAATACTCTTCCATTCTTGTGCGCCCATCGGTTCATTGTGGTTCTAATCCAGCCAAATGCATTCAGTTTGATGGTTACTGAAAAAAAAAGAAAAAAAAAAAGAAAAGAAAAACAGGTCATCAGATCTGAGCATTCCTCTGTGGTTAATCCGACTGTGTGATGCCCTATTCTAAATGTGCATGGACTTCTGCAGATGGAAACTAACAAATATATATTTTTTGTATTTTAAAAAGAGAATAATCAGTAACTGAGTACAACCAGTGTCAGATCCAATCAGTAACTGATGAGCACTTTAACTGGCCATCTTAAACACAGTTCTGCCCTGTCTGTCTCTGGGCTCACTGAGAACAGTGAGGCTTGGCTGTACTCTCTCCGTCTGTCACCTCTTAAATCAAGGGACTCCCCAGTATTGGTAGTCTTACAGGGCCTCCAGGGTGATTTCAAAAGCGTCGGTCTCCACAATGGTTATCTTGAACCAGTGAAGCGGAAAGAAAGTGAGAAAGTTTCAATTCTATCTTTTCTCACATAGAACTCCGAAGAATGAGGCAATTTTATTTCCCTATGGAAATATGCCGATGACGTACTATCTGCCTTGACCGTATGTATTTGCCGCTGACACTGATTTATTTCCTCTAATAAAACCCTTTGTGAATTTATGTCACTAATGTATTATTCTGACAAAATCTGTGAAGTATACTTTCAATTACAAATGCAGGGAAACTTCTCTGTTCTTCCCAGGAAGCAAAACTGAGCTTTTGGATGATAGCGGCTTTAATTATTTAAATACTCGGACCATTATACTTTATTTGTCATGAATGATGCACTTCTGACTCCGCGAAACTAGCTGCAAGAACTACCCATCAAATTTATATATCAGGCAGCTCAGCTGTGCTCATGCACAATTTATTCTATAATTCATGTGAATAGGTGAGACGGGCAATATTTGCTTGGCCTCTGGCCTTGCCTGCTGCAATGCTCTGTGCTCAATGGAGGAGGCACCGGGAGCCAAGGATATCTGCCTAGTAGAGCGCCCACGGCATAAAACTGCATAAGCACTGTGGCAACGCAAAGCAATATGCAGACATTTTGTTTTCCAGGAAAAGTTGACAATATTTTTTTTGAAAGAATTTAAGGATATTCTAACTTTATAGACTGCTTTACATTAGCGCTGCATTGGATTCATATAAACACTTCAGAGGGATGTGTTTGGCCATTAGATTAGGAATCAAGTACATTTTGGTGGTATCGAAAGAGAGTTTAAAAGTGTGAAATTCACTGAAATAGAATGAGAACGCCTAACTGAGCCTCGAGAGTTGAGCTTAATCTGCTGAATGTGGCTTTCTCCTTCAGCACACTCGCTGTCCTTAGAAAAACTCCATCTGCAAGATGCAGTTATTAGTCAGAGTTTGTTAGACTCCTGCCAGGTTTTAAGCAAAATCCCAGTGGGATTGGCTTAGCTTTCATGAGACGCTTTTGCCTCACTTTCTCTCCTCTGTTTCAAAGAGGATTACATGACAAAGACATTAATGCCATAAAATACATTATTGTGGCATAAAGGTGACTTCCATCAAAAAGTTTTTTTTATTCAGCTTTCCCAATATCTTCATAATGGTAGGCATCCATATTTGGAAACTATCCAAATATCAAAATGAAACATGTAAATAAGGGCTTAGAGGCAGTGCAGAGTGGAACTTATATTGTGGATTAAAACTCTAAAGCACTGCTGACAACCCAACTTCTGGAAAGATATGTGTTGTATAGAATATTTATGTTGCAATGTTACATTTTTTTAGGCTTGATGTTTTGTTTTATGTTGTGACTGTTCATAGGATCTGGTTTTAAGCACAAAAAAGCACTTGGTGAGGTTTGACTAATGATCCTATCTATCTATCTATCTATCTATCTATCTATCTATGTATCTATCTATCTATCTATCTATCTATCTATCTATCTATCTATCTATCTATGTATCTATCTATCTATCTATCTATCTATCTATCTATCTATCTATCTATCTATCTATCTATCTATCTATCTATCTATCTGTCTGTCTGTCTGTCTGTATATATATATATGTGTGATTTGCAGTAACGTTGAATGCCAACTCTCACCTGGCAACTGACTGATATGCTTCTTATATGATTTAGAGTTTTGTATTTGCGTGGCTTTGATATGATTTTATTGTTTGTAACTTCATTAATTACACCATTAGGTGCTATCATTGTTGACTATATATGACTTTTTTGAGTATCGACTACAGGAAGAGTCGTTGTTGCCAAGGAAACAACCAATGGGGATCCAGATAAACAATAAACTCGAACCAAAATTCTTCCTGACTCACAGAGCTCTAACCAAGGGGGGAAACTTTCTGGCTATACATGTGAAATGCTCTGCTTTGCCATGAAGCTACCGTCGCACTTGATTGCAAAATGTTTTTTGTGTTCGTACTTAATTTGAATTTGAGCACACTGAGACGAACAGCGCTTCCTTTTTTTCTGGATTATAATGAATCTCTGACTCTTGTTATTTTGCATTGTAACTAATAACCCCACTCAGTAACAAGCATCTCCCTAAACAAGCATGCATAGAAATTCAATCCAAATGCAAAGTAGTTATCCAAAGAATTTAATAGCACATTACCATAGATGGCTCCAGTAATGGGCTATTTGGATCCAAACAGCTATAAATCCACAATTTTACCTTGATCCTTGCCCAACATGTCCCATATTTTTTTTTTTCTCAGCCTGTTTAATTTGATTAATGTTGCCTCAGTTTCTTATAGTAACAGTTTCTATGGTGATATCTGTATGTAAAAAAGGTTGGTGGCTCTCTGGCAGCACAGATCAGCAGGATGTTACACAATTATGCAGAGGTCTTATTTACACGATTGCAAAAATCCGTGGCTAATCTGTCTGAGCTGTGCGTGTCATCGGCCCGGTCATCAATAATTCTCATTAAAATGACAGTGCGATGAGAGACGCTGACCCCCTCATCTTCAAGAGACCCGGAAACGAGTTCACATATAGCCAGGTTTTAATGAAGACTCTGATTGGTCAACACTATACATAGTTGAAGAGTTGCCTGTTTTCTGTCAGACAGCAGCATCGAGAGAGGGGTGGAAAGAGGTAGAGGGGGAGAGGAAGATTGCCTCGGTGACTGGCAACAGCAAGGTATACACTGTGGTAAGATGACAATGACGTGTTTTTTTCATCTTCTCTTATCTCTTGATCTCAAACATGCAAATTATTCTTTCACACCATTACATTTAAGTGGAGAAGATGAGCAAAAAGCGAGGGATTTTTTTGTCTGTCATGGTTGAGCGAGTGAGCGAGCGAGGCAGACAGTGAGGCGGGAGGGAGGGGAATACAAACGAGATGCTTGCGTTTCGGACATGATGGCCAACAAGAAATGGGTGTTAGTACGCGTGTCGACAGGGGCCACACTGCCTCAACCTAATGAAAATTGGCTGAGCATGGAGAAACAGTGACAAATTAAATGGGCCATCAAAGGCACCGCTCAGGGTAGAAAAAGACAGAGCAAGCATTTCCCTGATGGAATAAGAATCATTGCACTTAATCTTTAATTGCCGGCTAAACTGCATTTCTTGTTTGACAACAGCACTCTAACATGTTACAGGGCTGAGATGAGGGAAACACAGAATATATATATATATATATATATATATATATATATATATATATATATACTAAACAGGGAAACATGTCTCCCTAAATGGTTCTCAACCAATTTAGCCAATAACTAATAATGGTATAACTTCACCCAGTACAGTAGGAATACAAAACAATCCAAGACACGGTGTTGTTGGTGTTGTTTCTCATACTACTGCCACTACTGTCCAAACTAAAACATGCTGTGGTTGCTAACTGCAATAGCTAACAAGCTCTTTTTAGGAAAACAGCAGAGTTTGTGAAAGTGGATGCAAAATTTGCTTTGTTGCATGTATAAGGGTCAAAAAAAGAAAAGAAAATATTTAGTTGTGCTATAATGACTATAACTGTTCAATTTCTTAGTATGTATGTATGCATACACCACATTGATAGAAAATATGCAATGTTGCTGCAATAACGTTGTGCAATTAAGTTCAACAATTTCAATTTATTCAAAAAGACAACATGAGCCAATATGTTTCCCAAAGAACAACTAAAATGAGTTTGGTAGGAGTATGATGGAAAAATAACTTGCTTCTTCACTGGCAAACAATAATATGAACAAATAAAGGTCCTGTTATGTCTTCTACAAACTCCACGAAAGCATAGTTGTCTGGTCAAAATGCAGATAATGCAGCACAATCTGAAAATAACTTTATTTTGTAGATAAGGCTCTGACAGTAAAGAGCTGAATCTTTAGTTAAACTTTGGACCGATACAGCAGATAATGGTAAATCACACTGAGCAAGGTGAAGATGGATATCTGAATCAAAAAGTGAAACAGAAAAATGCTTAAAAACAACTTACTTATCAGAGCAGGGCAAAATAAATAAAGGTCTAAAGAGAACATTTCTATTTCCTGGTTGATTTCGAGATTTACAGATGCCATAACTGCTTACAGACTCCTCTTGACCACTTCAATAATATCAAACACATTTGGTTTTTAGACCATTATAACATAGTAAGAGATATCATGGATCAGCTGATGGTGCTGTGAACCATTGTGGCTAATGTTAGTTAGCATGCTACTCCACTTCTCACCTGTGTTGACCATGTTTCCCCACTAATCTAGACTTGTTGACACTTTCGTTTACATGCCACCACACAATTGACGGCTGTGGCCAGAGGTGTTATGTTTTTAAGGTCTGATGAACACCTTGAGGGAAAATCTTCATATTTGGCACAAACTTGGACTCAAGACTGAACTGATTTGAGTGGTTAAAGGTCGAGTTTGACTTTAGATGGTGAGACCTTTGACCTTTTGTTGGCCATTCTCAACAAATGATGTAACACAGTTTTTTACATGAATATCTAATGAATGATGAAATGATGGCCCTTTTACAGTATATCCAAAGGGCCAAAGTTCAACCTCGCTGTGCCATTATTTAATGCCACAGCTCACGAACAGCAACAAGACCGGTGCACGAAGGCTTACAACCATGACACGGTCATTCTAGTTTCTCATGGAAATATGTCACTACAGCCAATTGTTGCAACACGCTCATCTCCATTTTGTTTAAGTCTTTTTCCCCATGAGATCGCATGACAAGGATCATATGTGAGCTGAGCTTCAGCCTACAGAGCCATTGAGTCAGACGGCTAAAGTCACGCAACCCACTGCTGCACAGAGCTGCATTTATTGTTTATTCAAAATGTACTAATATTGAATCAGATGGATGGTTAGACAAAAATACAGACTGAGATTTCTTGCTTGATGGATGGATGGATGGATGGATGGATAGATAGATAGATAGATAGATAGATAGATAGATAGATAGATAGATAGATAGATAGATAGATAGATACATAGATAGATACATAGATAGATAGATAGATGTCCAACCTATGCTGTCTCTTTTCTTGTTTTATGTTGTACAATGATTTGGACTGACTTGTGTCTTAAAAATAGAATTAGATAACACAGGACCACATAACCTCCACTTTAACAACTATCTCCACCGTCACACGCAATAGATTTTCCATTTTAACAGAGTAACAGATGGCCGCCATGTCGTTGTCAGACGCTTTTCCCTCTCTTTTCTGACATATATCGTATGGCTGAACGGATGGATGGACGAGATGGATTGGTGGGTGGACCGGTGAGTGTGCGGTTAGGTTAGAGGAACACACTTGAGTGCTGACACTTACTTTGCTATTCTGCCGAGTGACGTGGGGGGAGAAAGTAAGCGGGCGGTGTGAAAAGAAAGTGACAGCATCAAATGACCAATCCTCTACTCCCATCCCAATGTATGTGTTTCTGAGTGATGAGTGAGACGAGAGTGGAGTGCTGCTGACAGCCAAGAAATGATCCCTCAAATAGAATTCAGGAATGATGGTACGTACTGCTAGGTGTTCATGAGACGGTCAAGGCTGAGGCTATCCCGAGATACACATTTACACTTTGGTTTATTGATTGCCGCGAAAACACTGTGGCACTGCATACTTTATGATTTTTGAATATGAAATATATATTGAATCAGGTGCTTCTCGTCGTAAATGATGTATGTTGTGATTTATATATGACTGATTCTCCAGAAAAACATTTTTTTTTTTTTTTTTGGGGGGGTGCAGACAAAAATATCTATTATGTATTGAAAAGGTTCTCAGTGGTATTTCTGAAGCACATACAAATTTAAATGTGAAAATGGTTTAAATGAGTGTGACAGAATTCCTCAAATACTTTAATTTATGTGATAGAGTGAAGTGTTTCTCATGTTACGCTTGCTTATGTTTGCAGACTTTCTTCCTCGCTGTCCGATGTATCACCTGGTGTTTGTTTTGGAAGTTCTAACAACCGGCGACCAAACGGAAACTAGCTTTCTATGTAGCAGCTAGAGAATTTGCTGGAATAAAATGTCCTATTTCTTTGGCTTTGAACTTGTTTTTACTTTTGGAATAATTGAAGTAAAACTCAACAAAACAATAACCAAGGTCCAGTTGTTTTAGCGCATTTCAATGTGGATATGTTACATGTTAAAGCTTAAACGCTCGTGTTAGCTAGTGACGGGGACACTACATGTAAATAGGTACGAAAACCATCTCAGCTAATTACTTGCATTAAAACAATGAGACAAAGTTTTCTGAAATTGTGTGTTCAAATATGCAGATGAGATGTTATGAAATTAAAATAAATGTATGTGCGTACATTTCCAGAACAAAACCTTTGAACACTGGATGAAGCCAGGTTCAAAATGATTGTCTAGTTTTCTTCACATATTAAATTCAAAGGTTTTGGATGTTCCTTTAAAATCAATGTGTACATCATAAAATGCCCTGAACAACATTATAAGATCCACTTGTGCCATGTTTATAAGAATGTAATGTTAGATTCATTCAGGCCGTGACTGATGTATGAACAAACCCATCTGTAAAATCCTTCAAAATACAGATAGGAATACAACCAGAACATCTGCTTGTATGTTAGTGCTAATAAAGTGGAGATTTCTGGCTTCTGAGATAGAAGTCATTATGAGAAAATAGCCTATAAAGAAATGTATTGTAAAATCCATACCTTCTCTTGTTGAATAAAAATGGTGAATGGGGTAAACATTTAACCCAAAAGACATAAACATATAACTTCCCCGATAGATTACTTACAACAAGACAATAATAGAACATTTTTCAAATAGTCGCATTATGCGTTAATGCAAATGAGGCATCAGCATCATGTAAATATGTACTAATTTTCTAATCTCCAGAACATGAATTCCAATGAGAAGAAAACAACCAAATGTGCATTTGCGGTCACAACACACCCACACACACAAAAGCACTGAAGTTTGCAAACAACAAGCAGTTTGTAAATGCAGGCTCTGTGCTTCCAGAGAGTCCGTACATATTGCAGCGTACCGCACAGGATCAGTTTGATCGGGTCTCAGTCCAAAGATATATGATGAAAGGCTTCATCTGGCGGTGTTAGGGGCCGTTGTCCACTGACAGCAGCTTTTAGCTTAATCAGACAGCGTAAGCACCATAAAAATAGATTGCAAATAATTTCCCGGGTAATAAAGTATTGATGTTTGTCAGGACTTGATGTGTAAACAGCACAATAATTCATATGCTCTGCAAAGTGCTGACGGTAGTCCATAAGTCATGACTATCTGTCATTCACACAGCGTGTTAGTATCTTGTAGTTCAAAGCCTACTTAGTGCTATTATTTTTTCATCTTTAAAGGAGGCTTCATTTATCACTCCGGACTTTTCATGCACTTGTGCACGAGATATTAAATCTCGAGGATTAAGAACGAATGCAAAACACATGCGCTTTGCATTTAAACAAAACAAAGAAGAAGAAGAAAAAAAAAAACTTAATACACCTGTTTTTACTGTTCTGAAATCTCTTCCTCAAACAGATTAACATTTCCAACAGTTTAAAGTTGTTATTTTTAAAATATTTTTTCTTATTGAATTATTCTTACCAATAAAACATATTTAGACAGCTCTGTGTATGAAGGATACCAATCAAGTGTTGCTGACTCCACTTCACGACTAATTGTTAACATTAAAACATAATTAAAAAAGTGACGATCAAGCAGAGACGCAAACAGGCTCTGCTTTGCTAATTTAAAAAGTTAAACAATAACATAATCCCTCAAGGATCGCAGTGTGCATATGACTGTTTTAGGGGCAAAGTTGCTAATGAGCATATCACACCCGCGTTCATATGTGGATACACTGTAGGAAAGCAATTAAGAGCTAGCTAAGAGAATAATATGGGAATAAAAATAGAAGCGATAGAATTGTGACAGAGCTCCGGTGAAGATGATGTGGAGCTTCGCTTGCGCGTGTGCACGAGCGGTTAAGTGGTTTTCGCGCGGAGAGGACAAGATGTTCATTTGTCCTATTACCGAGGGGGAAGATGTCCACTGCACATTAGCATGTGAGGTCATCTTGGCCCCCCTGTTGCATAAAAATCTCCACACTATCAATACATATTCATCAGCATCAGAGAGCCATTCATTTGCCAGATTGGAAAATGGGCAGTGAAGAGAGCTTGACATTCACTTTGTGCTGAATTGTTCTCACTTGACACCTAACTTGCTGATTGATGAGAAATATTATGGCTGGGAGGAAAAGCAAAGTGAAAGATGAATGAGTGTAATGCCGGGGCCCTCGTCACATCTCAGAAGCACAACTCTTTATTAATCTTTTGTTTAGCCCTGCACCTATCCATCCCTGTTTACGTTACACAAGTAGGATTGGATCTGTCATATCAGGTATTTACCTGCATTTGTCTCGTGGCTCTCCGGCGCGCTTGTGAGTGTGTGTGTGTGTGTGTGTGTGTGTGTGTGTGTGTGTGTGTATGAGTGTAAGTCCGCTTTTGTGCGTGACATTGCCTTTCACTAAAAGAATGTATTTAAATTGGCCTCATGGTCCCGTGTTAACTGGCGGAGGTTATGCTGTCAACTCTGCGATTTTTATCCTGCAGGTGCGTTTGCTGTGAATTTTGGGATGTTTGCGCGTTGCTGGTGAAACACTCCACGTCCAGAACAAGCTAAAAGCACTCACTCAGGTTGTCCGTCCATGTACAGTAATATAAAGCATCTCCAAGGATAAATGGTCTTAAAAGAGCTCTGATGGAACACATGGTCAGAGACATGTAGTCACATGGACACTTTCAAGGTCCCAGAGAAGGAAAAAAACAAACAAAAAAAAACATTACATGTCTCGCATGTTGACAAAAAAAAACCCTGATTGTGAAAAGATGGCTGGGTTGTATAAGTGTACACTTATTTTCCGCATTTACAAACCAGTGCTGGATTAATCATGCACAAAATCATGTGTATAGTAATATTTTCAACACATTCCTGCATTCTGTGTTCGCTGTTACAATAGAAATGTATTGAGAAATCATCTCTCAGCAGCTGCACCGATTAAACAGTACCTGGATTGACTGGGTGTGCTTAGAATCACATAAATAGAATTTGCGGCAAAATAGAACAATCAAGCACACTTGTGTGGAAGTAAAAATAAATGTGATGAGCATGTTGGCCCAGTTTGTCTGACTATTGATAATAAATCATCGCTATTCTTCTCAAGGCTTTGTGTCGATTTCGGGGTGCTTCTCTTTTTTTCCCTCCTATGCTTCGCTGATCTGATCTGATCCGACTACCCCCCGTTCACACGCTTTTTATCATTTTCCAGGGAGTAATTTGTGTGAACTATAAAATCATTTTAAGGGAGCCACGCTGACACTAACCACAGTCAGCACTCTTATCCCATATTAGTTGTCTTTACTGGAAAAACTTGTGTGGAAACCCATTGCCTTTTACACTAAACCAGTTTAGTCGTACAAACTTAGAACCATAAATGGATGTAGTAGACATGTCACGTATAAATTAGTAGGTTTTGCTCAAAATCTTTAGTTCATACAAATCATTTTATTTTCTGAACTGAAAATATACCTTAATTTACAAAACTGTACAACAGAAGAGGATTAGGGCCAGCACATACACCGATCAGGCATAACATTATCACCACCTTAATATTATGTTGCTCCACATTTTGCTGCCAAAACAGCCCTGACCCGTCGAGGCATGGACTCCACTAGAGCGAGGTGGGGCCTTCATGGATCGGACTTGTTTGTCCAGCACATCCCACAGATGCTCTATTGTATTGAGATCTGGAGAATTTGGAGGCCAATTCAACACCTCAAACTTGTTGTTGTGCTCCTCAAACTATTCCTGAAGCATATTTGCATCGTCTTCTTCATCAATTTGAGCAACAGTAGCTCATCTGTTGGATCGGACCACACGGGCCAGCCTTCCCTCCCCGAGTGCGGCCTTGTTTGCCCATTATCCTGTTGCCAGTTCACCACTGTTCCTTCCTTGGACCACTTTTGATAGACACTGACCACTGCAGACTGGGAACACCCCACAAGAGCTGCAGTTTTGAAGATGCTCTGACCCGGTCGTCTGGCCATCACAATTTGGCCCTTGTCAAACTTGCTCAAATCCTCCTGCTTCTAACACATCAACTTTGAGGACAACATGTTCACTTGCTGCTTATTATATCCCACCCACTAACAGGTGTCACGATGAAGAGATAATCAGTATTATTCACTTCACCTGTCAGTGGTCATAATGTTAGGCCTGATTGGTGTAAATACGCCATTATGACCTTTCAGCAGGATAATGCGCCGCGCCACAAAGCAAAAATGCTTCAGGAACGGTTTGAGGAGCACAACGACGAGTGTGGGGTGTTGACCAGATCTCAGACCAATAGAGCATCTGTGGGATGTGCTGGACAAACCAGTCTGATCCATGGAGGCCACACCTCGCAACTTACAGGACTTAAAGGATCTGCTGCTGACATCGTGGTGCCAGATACCACAGCACACCTTCAGGCGTCTAGTGGAGTCAGCAAAAGGGGGACCAACACAATATTAGGCAGGTAGTCATAATGTTATGCCTGACTGGTGTGTGTGTGTCTGTATATATATATATATATATATGTATAAAGACACGCAGCAAGTTTCCATCATATGTTTTTCCTACAAACTATGAATAAGAAGGTTCTCAGGAGAGTTTTAGTTCAAACAATGCATGCCGGGAAGTCTGCTAACAGGAACATAACTAATCTTTGCTTTACATGATTATTGTGTGGCTTATTTTCATCTGATAAGTGCAAACAACTAATTTGATTTAGCAATGAAGCAGCTTTTCTTTAAAAAAAACAACATAAAAGAATAATTAATAACCGCTCACAGGTTTAATTAAAACTAAATCTTGATTTACAGTGCACCATCACATGTCACTCTCTAATTTGTCAGTTTCTCTTCATCCCCTCCTTTTGAAGTATTTGTATATTAAGAAATAAGGGGCTGCCTTCAATGTTGTATCTTCAGTTGTTTTTTTGTTTTTTTTAACTTGCATCGCACCTTGGTAATTAAATATCCCAACATTCACAAATATTCAACAGAAATAAATCATCACATCAGTTAAAAGTCAAACATTCGCTGCAAGCTGTGTGTGTGTGTGTGTGTGTGTGTGTGTGCTCTATTGTTTTCTGATTAAAAAAAAGAAAAAAAACAGCTTCATTATTCTTGTCCAAGACGTACTCGAAAGACTCACGCTGTTATAGGTTGCCACAAATCACCACAAACGACCCAGTCGGCACATTCACACGTGAATATTTGACAGCTCGATGAATATAATGTGAGGGCGCTGAAACACAAAAGAGTGTATCCATTACTATCGGGGGGGGGCTTGTCCCCCCGCCCCCCCTTCATTTTTAATTTCACGGGCATTTTCTGAACTTTCAAGGGTATCGTTTCCCCTGGTGGCCCCTGTTAATTTCTGACCCTGCCAATAAAATCCAAATTGTGATTCATCCCATCTTTTCCCAGCGCCGACGACGCGCTCTACTGTCAGGCCTTCTCAAGCCCCCATGCCAAGACTTAAGCCACGGAAAAGGTCAAGTGTCTGGATCATTGTCAGCGTCAGCATATTGATAGACTTGCCAGCCCGAGATTGATTGACAGATTGACTATTGATCTATGTCAGGATTAAGTTTTTTTTGCTTGATCATTTCCAGCGCGGGGTTCATTTACATATTCCTGCGAGCTCCTCGTGACAGGACTGTTCTGCGGTCATGTTTTCCTCTTGTGCATGCGGCTGTGTTTCTGTGACAGCGAGGGCCCATTATCTCACAGCGGTGGTGTTTTGGGGGGTATGACATTCGGAAAGGTCACTGTAAGCTTTTTACGGTCACAAGGGTGGCGTGGCAGCGGAGGGACCGTCCTATAATCAGCCCCCGTAACCTGCCCTTGCTTAAGCATCTCGAGCGAGACACGAAATCCCTCCCCGACTACACGGACGCGGCTTTGTGTCCGACCCCTCTCTCCCGACCTCTGACCTCCCTGTGGAGAGGGACAAGAACACATTTCACAGGAGTGGGTGATGGAAAGGAAAAAAAACAAAAAAAACAATAAGCAGTGGAAAGGAAGAGGTCACTTTCAAGAGCTGCTCCAAGCGCTGTTCTTGTTTCTCTTCGCACTAAAATCAGGTCAAACCAAAGTTTCACTCAAAAAAAATGTTCCTCAGGGCATGAGTGAAGTGAGCTTTGTGAAGTGGAACCCTGCGTGTCAGCCACTTCTGCCATTATTTGCACTGTGGCTTTGTTGTTATGTGTCATGTGCCAGAAAAAAATAAAACTGCAGTAGTGCTCAGTTCAGGTCAAACCACAGCTGAAAAGTCTGATTTAAAAAAAAAACAAAACAAACACAAAAAAAGTTTGTACTGTGTTTACAGAGAAATACAATCTGAAAAGCAGAGAGTTCCGGCTCAGTTGTTCTTCCTTTTTTTTTTTTTTTTGTGCCTTCAGCTCCTTTGTGAAGCTACAATGATGTGCTGAGTGTCGGTAATGAAAAAGGCTGATTGGAACAGCCGGTTTTAGAATCACAGGTCAGGCTGACACTGCTCGATGTTATTGCTCCTGGTGACAGCCACTGTTTGCATGAGGAAGATTTGCCAAATAATTACTTGTAGTGTTTCAGCTTGGAATGAATGGCGGGGGGGGGGGGGGGGGGGGGATTCAACCAAACTGAATCTATTCTTCTTTGAAGTTTGTGTAAGGTGGAGGAAAATAGCAGGCTGCGGTATGGATTTTGCATCAGCCAGCACAGGGAGCTGCTGTTGGCAAAGGACACATTAAAATGATGTGACTACATTTAATCCCTCACTGGACTGCTATAAAATCACCGGCTTTTAAGTGGCAATGACGACGACTTACCGACAAAAACAGTGTAATTAGAAGCTATAATTGTATCATTTCATTTCCTGCATCTTTGTTTCGTTATCAGTGTCCCTACAGTGGACTTGCGGGAAAGAGGCGAGTCAGGGGAACCGAACTTGCTTAACGCGTTGAAATCAAGAGCATTGTGGCACAAAAAATGCACATAAAGAACGTCTTAAACAAAAAAGAAAACATGCAGCTCGCATTTGAATCTGAACACTCCTTAAAAAACTTCTCCTTCTCCGCAGCGATCCGTTTGAGACCTGTAATGAAAGCGTGGGCACGCTGCGATGAGTTTGTTGAATGTGTCTAAGATAAGTTGATATGCTCGGGAGATCTGAGTTTGCATAGTCCCTCCGCTGTGCATGAAACAACTGAGACGGATCAGTAAAAACTAGAATGGCATGTTAACTCCAACAACGTCGACTGAAATAGGAATCGGTTGTTTAAATGATCCTATCTCCGAGGTGCCGGGTCCTGTCTGCAAGTCATGCTAGGCACACTGTAGCAACTCATTTCACAGGTCACAAAAAAAAAAAAAAAACATATATATATTTTTTTTTCTTTCTTCACCTGCTGAATATGACAAGCGAGGTAACACAATGCTACCAAGAGCACACACAAAAAAAGTACAAATTCAGAGGAGAATGGTATCTCAGGGTCTTCACTGGCTTTGGAAATCCTTGAAAGTTTGTATATCGGAGAAAACTTAAAAAAAAAAAAAAAGAAAAGATTTAATCCTTTTAAGCTTTTGAAAATAAATTGATGACCTTGAAAGTACTTTTTTTTATTATTATTATTATTATTAAAATGCAGCGCTCAAATTCCACAAGAAGCCTCGGCTCTCCACAGCCCTCTCCATCCCGGGATCACCACTTCACATCCGGAGGAAACGCTGCGACGGATGTTTGATGTAGCAGCAGTTTCTAAAACGAATGATTTCACCTACGTTTCCAAGAAGAGGAGTAAAACAAAAAAAAACCTCTTGTGTCTAATTTTTGACCGCTGCTGTCCAGACCCAAAGTTTATAGCGATATTGAGTCCTTGAGCTCAACCAGACGAGGCCTTGATGGTCACTGAAAGGCAAAAAAAAAAAAAAAAGAATGTTGTACGTCCTGTGAGTGGAGGGAACCCCCGAGGTCAGATGAACGCTGAAAAACACCACAATCCAATTTTCACCACAATTCTTCCTCGCCATATATTCACAATGCCAGAACTTTCATTACAACATGGCCAGGGGCGCGAGAAACAAGCAGCAGAGAGTGGCGTGCTTACTTTTATGTCCAAATGCACGAAACGCTAGCATTTCCCATTGCCATCTACTTTATCCCCCAAATAAATAATATATCAATGCATTGGCTTGTAATCTCAAAGGAATCATTATTGTGATGAATTACTTACCATGTGGCTTTCGAGTGCACGGGTGTAGCCTAGAGCTCTGACCTTGCGAGACACGGCTTGTCGCGCTACTGATGGCAAATATTACCTTGGAGGGAAAAAAGAGGGAAAGTATGCAAATGATTAGCGTGGTGTTAAACTGTGAATATTACGATTCAACAATATTGTTTTGTGTTTTTCTTGCAAAAATTACATAAAGAAGATTATCCTCCGTCCAACTTTAGAGGAAAGATCCGGCCAGGATTCTGAAATAATCATATTTCCTCCCCCCAATCACTAATCACGCTGTTATTTTGACTGTTTTTCCGGCGAGGGGCTGAACCGCAGGGGCCGGCGGCGCGTCTCAAAACCTTTTCATCCTCGGCAGCACACGCACCGCGTACAGGCAGCATCACGCAACTTGATTTTTCTGTCATGTCCCTTCAGTTACTCACGTCTCCACAGCGAGTGACTCTCAGTCAAACACATCACAGAGAGGGAGAGAGACAATATTTCTCAAAAGAAACCAGTGACAGGCCTAGTTTGAGGCTAGAGTGGATTATTTGGTTTCTAAGGATACATCTCCAGAAATCACATTTAATTTTGAATGGCAGGATGTCAGTTCATGCTCACAGCTTTCAATATAACCTTGCTTGTATAGTGTGTGATGAAATGCAAACTGATGGAAAAAGCACAGAAAAGGCTCTGTGAGCGCGGTAAGGTCAGCCGGTGCAGGGCCCTACTGAAATAATACATTCAGGTATACTGCAGACACCATGTTCTTTACATAGAATTATTGCCATTTGAAATCATTCCACATGCTATCCGCAGAGAAACTTTCAAGTTTAGGTGGCACTCGAGAGAAGTCGTTCTCTTTGATGGAATGTGTACCGTTAAAGAGAGGCAAAAAAAAAAAAAAAAAAAAAAAAGCGAGATTTTGAACCTGCTAAAGGGCAATTACGAAAGCGCACAACCTCCCCCCTCCCGCTTACAAACGTATGAACCATTTACATCAGAATAGCTTAACGGGGCTCACTTTTATTGTGGCACGTTCCTCCAGCATCTATTCTTTTTCCAAAGGGTAAATGAAGTTCAAAAGCACACGCTCGCTGAATGGCTGATTTGTCCTGCAATGAAAAGGATAGTGCAGGAACCTACAATGGCTCCCCGCACGGCAATCACGAATTGGCCTGAATGCGCAGGAAGCCATGCCACCGTGAGCCGGGTCCAAGCAACTCTATTCAAATGACTACATCCATGTCTCCCTGTAGAAATGGCTCAAATGAGCCTGTTAGCTTCCGAATGAGTCGGAGAGGAAAACAGGACATGTCAACCGGGGAGAGATCAACAGGGAAACAAGAGGAGGATTCGTTTCCGCCTCGGGGAGTAGCACTAGCCGGTATCCTCCGCTCTCCCCTGCACTGATTTGACAGTCAATGCTGATCCCCTGCAACCCCCCCCCCCCCCAAAAAAAAAAAAAAAACTCTTCTACGTTTAATGAATGAAAGGCAACTTCACAAAGTTTCATGTCAAATTTGTCTCTAGGAGTAGAACTTTTTTTGACTGCTTCGTCCCCCCCCCAACTCTTGAATTCGTTTCAGGCAGTTTTTTTTTTATTTTTTTTCCCTCCTCCTCCCCTCAGTCATAAAAGATAACACAGGGGAAGTGTTTGTTGCACCACAATCAGTTATTATTAGAAGGGAAAAATCACAGCGACGAAGGTGGCACCGAAACAAACAAAGTCAAAATCTTAACAGTTCACTCTTTTCCATCTGTGTTTTCGGAAAAAGAAAAATGTGTATGCATGATAAAACACGCCGCAAACTGAAAATAATTGCTGTTTTCGGATTCAGAGCGAGAATGCGGGCTGCTGGTCCAAAGCCAGTTCCTTGGCAAACGTCTTGAAAAAGAAGATAGTTTGCTGGCTCCCCTACTGTTCCTCTCCTGGCAGCATCGCTGTGTTTAACTATCAGCTTGACTGCTTTAAGCCCACTTGAATCAAGGTCTCTTAGTTTTCTTGTCACCCGGTCAACAACCACATCGTATACCCCCATGAAACCTCTCTTTTCCCTTTCTCTGCGTGCTGTCTTCCTTCACAGCACAGATTTATGCGGAAAAAAAAAAAAAAAAAAAAAATTAATTGAGCACCGACGTTGTCGCACTGTTTATGGAGAAAAAAACCTTTGTATAGGACTCGAGATTAGAGCTGGATACAAGTGCGGCTGTGAGCAGTGGAGGTGAGTGTGTTGGTGTGAAGAAAGAGACGCCTCTTCCTCCCCAAGGGATCAACAACATTCACAGTTACCGTGGTGACTGATGAGAGACTGCTCTCCCCTTGCCACATAAACCTTATTTACTATTGCAGCTGTTCAATTTTGCAACACCTAGCCCAACCTTTCCTCTTATTTGGCGTTCGTGCCTGAAGAAGTGCACCTTGCGCCTCGTCTCCAGCCCCTAAGACGTATGCGTCTGAGAAGACCGCTGCGGCGGGTCCTGACATTCTTGGAAAACAAACCTCTGGCTCGCAGACAATTCAGATAAGGGCATGTTGAAAGCAATAATTACAATGCAATAGGTCAGCTCTCTTTATTAGGGCATTGTTTCGGAGCTTGCCATTTAAAGGGATTTTTACAGTTTTGTTTTGTTTGGGGTCCTCACAGGCTCTTTCCATTTTGTGCAGGCTTTGCGTCACCGTCTGTTTATTTTTCTCGGAGATTCGTGTCTATCAGAGAATGTGCCGGGAACATCACAGAGCTCGACATGCACACACACACCCACGCAGATTCCTGCCCACACGCGTATATAAAAGAATGAAATGCACAAAGCCGTATATTGCACATATTCTTCTGTAACGAGCCCAAGCACACAAGGAGACGGACCGGCAGACATATGCACAGGCAAACAAAGCATTACTTCCCCCCTCCGTCCTGCCTCGTACACATTCTCCACGGAGGGAGGCTTGTGCCACTAAACTAATAAAGCCAGCATGGTGGCCGCAGCAGGGGCTGGCGCATTGTTGTTAGTGGCCCCCTCAGCCCCCAGTCGCACTTCTTGCCTTTCTTTTTAGTTCTCAAGCACGTCGTGGCAGGGTTATATCACACGCTCGCACAGCCCTCATGTGTCGCCAGTATCACATTGTATCCAGTGGGTTCGCCATCCGAGCCGTGACCTCAGAGACCCACTAAACCGGGTAAATGGTGTGTTAATGAATCACGTGTTAATAGAGCAAAAAGAATGAAAAAAAACACAGGAGTGCCATCTTTTTTTTTTTTTTTCTTTTTTGCAAATGTGCTCACAGCATGCCATCGTTTCAGGGGAGACGTTAGAAAAAAGCAGTTTGAAATGCCAACGCGCCAACGCAATCGTATGACGCCGCTCGCCGCCGTTTACCAAGGTTGAGGATGGTTTTCGGCACATAAACGGCGTGATCGATGACGGGAGGAGCGAGCCGTAACCACAACATGACTGCCACTGTTAAATATTTTCATAGCTGTGAATAAATCTGGCCCGTTGATGCGCAGTTTAGCCTTTGGCCACATAACAGTCCAAAGCACTGGCACTTGTGACACCCCGCAGACAGTTAGGACCGCTTCAGGCGCGGAACGCTCTCAAGGTCTCAGACAGTGAGGGACTTAAAGTCCACATCTGTCAATAACAAGCAGAGTCAAAGCTTAAATGTAAATCTGCATTAATAAAAGCACATAAGGTCAGTAAGAAGTGAGAGTGAATGGTTGATATCAATCGGCATCAGTTATTTTTCGGTTTCGCTGGCGTGTGAAGTCGAATTGTGCCCTCTGCACTGCTTGCTACTTCTTAATGACCTGGCTTACCATTGAGTTCAATGACAAATATGTGTTCAAAGGAGAGACATGATGGAGAGAAAAAAATAAAAATGCTGAAAAAAAAAAAAACACATACAATTACCAACCTTCTTCACCAATTTAGTACTGGATTTTTTTTTTTTTTTTTTTTCTAATCAAAGGCGAGAGTGGACACTTTCAGCTCGAGAGTCATCTTCCAGCGTTAATGAGTCCGTTCGAGACAAATTGAGTTCCTAAACCTGGCTCGATGTTTATTAAACTTCAGGCTCATCCGCGGGCGTGGAGAATGAAATAAACTCAAAAGAATAACTTCACTTTTTGCGACGCAAGAAAAATCAAAACTTATTTACATGTGCTGTCGTGTCATGCGCTTGTTAATCCAAAACATGAGGCATGAAATGAAAAGCCACCACATCCAGAGGAGCAGAAGGAAGAGTAATGTTTGATTTACAAGCTGAAGGCAGAGCCAGGACTTTTCTAGCCGCCATGTAAAAGTTTCTTCTTTACTGTGAGCTGTTTCCGTTTTGTGCCTGGAAGGAAAAAATAATAGGAATGCTTTATGTACAGAGCACAAAAGAGAAAGCTAAGTCTTAACAGCACCTCCCATCGCCGCTGGGAGTTGTAACTCGCAACTGCGCCTTTGGGATGAACCTACAATAAAAAAATCAAAGTTTTTATTATTCGGAATAAAAAACAGTAAATTTTCCGTCGACCTGCTCATCCCGCGATCTCCTAAAATCAGTTAAACATCACTCAAACCTTGCAGTTTCCCACTCTCTCCGTGAGATTATGCGCTTTCATCGGTGTTTGCTGTTCATTCCATGTTTATCCACCCGAGGTTAAATTGTGTTTGTGGAATTCCACAGATGAGGAATCAATATTTATGGAAGCATGTTTTCCCATTGTCGTGATACTGATTCAATTTCAAGTTTTCGCTTCTTCCTCCCTGACCGAATTTCTGCCAGGAAATTGCTTTACCACAGCATTATGAAAGCATCACCTACTGCCCGAAATGTCCTCTGAAACACAGACCTGTAGAGATAGTGAGGCATGCACAAGTGCAACTTGCAGTAATGTCACAGGAATCACTCTCCCCCCTGGGCTGTCACACTTGTTAATGTTGCATGTTGGAGTGTAATACACAGAAATGTGTCTTTATCACAAATGAATTATCACGGTGCATTATTTCAGTCTGGTTGAGCATTAATCTCTGTGTAATCTGCAAATGTTGTGTTTTAAGCTCTCCGTCACGTTTCTCCATTAAACACCGAAAAATACCAACCGAAGAATTTCTTCCCCAAAATATTTCTCTCATGTCAAATGGAATGAGTCAATATCCCAAAGCCTGTTTTCTCATCATAAATACATTGTATTTCAGCCCAGTATCTTGAGTTGTGAAGAGATTCTGCGACAGTTTTCTATAATTTTTTTCCCCTGTTCTGTATCCCTAATATCGTTAATAAACGTAGACACAGGAAGGCCTGCCTTGATGCGAGTGAGAGGCAGAAATCAGTGAGTCCTTTTGATCAATC
Organism: Sparidentex hasta; assembly: GCA_030272975.1. Lineage (NCBI taxonomy): Eukaryota > Metazoa > Chordata > Actinopteri > Spariformes > Sparidae > Sparidentex > Sparidentex hasta. The sequence continues at coordinate 15,093 of JARJLU010012367.1, read as the reverse complement.
TATGAAATGAATTATAAAATCAAATTAAGATAAAAAGGCAAACAGACACAAAAGAAAAACAATGCGGTGCATGAATGAATCTGAAATCCACCCAAGTAAATCCAAAGTAAATTGACTTAAGCTGCAGATTGTCTTATAATTTCTCTCAACAATGCAATCTTCGTTGACGCTACAGGACTATGTGACAGAATATTAAGATCACTGATTGGTGGGGCTTTGCCAAAATACACCTCCGGAGTTTAAAGTTAAAGTTAAGGCAAAGTTAACTTATAAGCCCCAAACTTCTGATGTACACTGGCTGGTGCCTCTGTTTTTAGAGCAATATATTATCCAATGCAATCTGTCATCTTCAGTGGTAACTAGCAGAGTCTCATGTTTATCCATGCCAGTGGCAACTGAGCCTGTCTGAGGGACTGGGGTGAAAATAATGAAATAAAATGTACATCAGTGCACAGTCAGTCTTTGAGCATGCTAGCTGGGAGCATCATGCATGCTAACATTTATATGTAGGGCATTTAGCAGACGCCTTTGTCCAAGATGACTTACATACACTGCTGGCATTGGTGCCGACCAGCACATTAGGAGCAGTTTGGGGTTCAGTGTCTTGCCCAAGGACACTTTGACACGCAGACCAGGGTAATGGAACTAGAGACCTTCTGATAACAAGATGCTGGCTATACCAGCGTCTCAGCCACAGCCGTCCTACAGTAGGTGAACATGAGTACATGTGACATTATAACATATATATAATAAAGACACTCTAAACTGAGTAGCCTTCAGTGAAAATACAAGACAGTTGAGTGGTTCTACTGGGGATTGAACCCTGGGCCTTGTGCTAAACACGAAAATGTGACTGTGAATACATTTGAGGTTAGAAAATAGGCTCCTGCAGTGACAGAATATCAATTCACTGCCTAATTCACGGTTTGACAGAATTTTGTTAGCAGTGTGTGGTCAGATGCATCTTTCTTTTTGTCCCCAGCCTTATTGAGTGAAGGACACATGCATTTGTTCTGGAGGTGCTGTTTCTCTAGTTTGTTACATAGTGGCAGTGAACTATGGGCAGTTAACATTCAACCGAAGCCAACACATTTTCTCTATCCACAGTCTGTCCCTCACCTTAACCATACTGCACTGGATGTTAAACAAAAACAGACAGAACCAAACATATTTATGTTGGCAACTTTGCTGATATATAACGCATAACCACGATCCGTTCTGTATCGCTCCAGGTCCTAACATTCAAGAATTTAGTAGGAGTAGAATGGATCTCAAAATGGACAAAGGTTGCTGGACAGAAACTCTAAATTATTAAAAAAGGGAAAAATCCATCTCGTCCATACATGCCTCTGTACTGACTTTTAGCCTTAAATTACTTTAGGTGTATTCCTGTAAACTGTCAAAAATTTCCTCCCTCAGGCACAATGTGTTCCAGCTGATGTCTTCGTATAGGGGGGAAAAAAAATGCTCTTTTCCCAACAATGGCACAGCCTAACTGCATTGCAAGTCTGCAGATTGAAATCAGGGAGGACACTTTGCTGCAGTCGTTTTGATGTAGGAACTGACAAAATAAGCGGATGCTGCCCGTTTTGTTCTCAATGAGGTATGATGTTGCCAAGCAATCTTTCAATACTGACCTATGATGAGTATTAGCACTTCCTCAATCACTGGGATAAAGGCGCGGGGGGTCACCTTTAATGTTGTGCAACAAAAGACCATCCTTAAAGTCCGGTGAGCTATTGAAGTCGGTTCAGCACTATAGTCCCACCACTGGAATGAGAAATCCCTTTTATGTCAGAAGGCTTGGCCTGATTGAATTCCTTTGCGTATCAGTGAATGGATCAAGTAAGAAAAGGGAGCAGATTTGTGCTTGTGATAAACTGTAGCCCCTGCTGAGCCGAGGATTTACAGCAGGCCATGTTGATGAAATCCACTCCTGCAGTGTGTACTGCAGCTACTGGGGTATTTTAACAGCCACTCATAATCCACATGCAGAAACTCATAACACTTCGGAAATTACCAGCTCAGGTGATACGAATAATTATTGTTTTCTGTTGTGCCACCGCTCAAGCCTTGTTAAGCAAATGAGACATGTTTGACACTTGAGTTGCTTATTGCTTATTCTGAATATTGTTAGCTCATGTGGTTTCATAAAGAATCAGCATACACAGTTAGACCACAAACATCTTTTATTTTTATGCAGGTTTTTAAGGACAGATTAAGATCAAAATCTTCAATCAGACATAGGGGGACCAACAGGGGTGAAAGTATGACTCTATATAAATATATACTTTGGCATAGGCAATCCACACTTATTTTGGGCCGGGCCTTACTTATAATATTTGGAGATGGTTTTTAATTTATCATCGGGCAGATGCTATTAGCACCGAGGGGTCTGAAGCCAACAATGCCATTTGCACACAGGTAGGAATATCTAATGTGCCTATTTAGACACAATAGAGGGTCCCATTTAACCCCGAACCATGACCTTTTCCTAAACCTAACCAAGCAGTTTTGTTGCCTAATCCTCAACAAGCTGCAAGTGAAAACTAAATACAATAATAATAATGCAAACAACTGAAAAGAATAAGTCAAGTGAGGCTAAATTTAAAAAGACAACATCAACCTTATGTTGCACATTGGACATAAACTGCAGCCTCCTGGGTGAACGTCCTGCTGGGATCATTCACCTAACACAACTTTGTACGTAAACTTCTTAAACTAAGCAGCCGATATCTAAACCTGTAATTACTGCACAGTCGGGCGATACTGACACTCACAGGTAGCTGCAGTTAACAAGCCCGGCTCTTTTGCTAAATAGGAGATAAGGGACAGTTCTCATGACAGGGTTCGTAAATGGAGGACATATTGGTATATTAGCGGTATTGGAGATGTATGCATCGTTACACCCATGGATGGAATGATGCTTGACTTCAAATCTAATGTTTCTAATGTGGAGCCAATCTAGCAGTGAAGCAATAATAAAAATCTACCCACGGAAGAGATTTTCAGCTGGTCTTAACTTTCGACCTGTTCACCGCTTAATTCACCGCCATCTCTTCTATCCATTCGGTCCATTTTAGTTCTGTTACATCACAGATTGCTTGAATAAATCTTTTAAACAGATAGATAGATAGATAGATAGATAGATAGATAGATAGATAGATAGATAGATCATAATATTATCATATATTAGCACTTTGTGTCAGATTACCATTTTGTGTGTGCCAAAGTTTCCCCATTTGCCTGAATTGGCTTTTTAATAGTGCTGGGGATGTTTTGGGGTACGTTTTGGGCCATTTGCTGCGCAAGTGTGTCATAGGGACACAGCCTGCAGTGAGCTGTGGCTATCAAGATGAGACTGCAGAAAAGTAATAGCAGCCACAATAGCTGAACCCAATAAGAGCGGAAAGTACAGAGAAGTCTGATGTGCAGCAGAAAAGAGGCCCATTTAAAAACAGGAAGCACACGAGCGTCAGTTTTCAATCTGAACGACACAATTAAGGGCTGAAACATAATGTAGCACTGGCCTGCAGCCTAAATGCAATTTTACTCTTGAACAGGTAGAATCATGTTTGAGTTGTTGTTCCAGCACATTTGATTAATACAAATTAAATGTGCCAGTTTTACACACAATGCTTCTTTTCTTTGTTCCTCGTCTGCAGCCCAGGGTTGCCTTTGGCTTCTCTCCCTTCTCAGCCAATCACAGTGTCACAATAATGACACAACCACACTACTACCGAGGTATAGTTTTCAGGGTTTGGTTATGCAAAGTCATTGCAGTGTGCGTGTACTGGCTTCTGCACCCTTTGGTTTGTAACTAATTCTGTGTAGTCTTGCCTGCACACGGTTGGATGATATTAATGCATATACAGTCAGTGGTGTTTAGCTGATATCTGAAGTATTTCAGATTACCGGCCACCCCACCTACCAAAAAAAAAAAAAAAGCAAAGCTCAGAACTCAGTTTTTAACAAGCTTCCTGGCACTTTGGCTGTAGCTCAGACATAAGTCCTTCCCAGTCAAACGATATGTCATTTATTCGCACACAGGACAAAGACTGCAAGCAACAAGATGTTCCATGTCTGAAAATGTTGAACCACATTAACATTTGTTGTCAGGTAGACGCCTCTAGTGCCCATGGTAATCATGATGACTGACAGAGGCCACATATGGAGGAGGTTGGTGCCAATCTAGGACAGGACACACCCCTTCAAACTCAGAACCAACATCAGTTTCCAGATCTAAGATTGATCAACTCTCTCACTGCTTCCCAGCTGCTACTGTAGCCCTGCCAACTTAACATCAGGGCCAGCAGCAACTTCCTTAGCTAGGACCCACGTCAACAGCACAGCATTTGGACCGGAGCATCATTTTTAACGCTCACATAAACAATTGTTATTTGGAAATGTATAGTGAATTAATTAATTCATAGTAGATTGTTTGTGGATGGCAACAGCAACAACTGTTTTCAACTTTGGCATCGCCTGTTGCCGATACTCCCTTATAGTCATACATGCTTCTCATCTTTGTCGTTTTGGGAGTCATTAGCAATCAAACTATTCAGTCGTTTATGTACTGTACGAGGACGTGGGGATAACACCATCGTACCTTCCCCGTTGTTCCCATCTCAATTACTGCAGCCACTAGAGGCTGAAGAAGAACATCATTACGATGCGCTCTCTGCAACAACTGATCCTTGGGAAGACCGTCTCCTTCGGCAGTATTTCCATAATGTGCTGTGTGAAGAGCACAAAGTGCCTTGTATACTGTGATGTGAGCGTGTTTGTAATGTAACTGTAGTTTTACACTTGGGGTGCGAGTATGAAGAAATGTAAGTAGATGCATTATGATTATGATTTATTTCACTTGTGGCAAATGGCAGCTCCTTTCAGGTCAATTCAACTTGTTTTTGAAAATAAATTGTTGCCGTTCCAATTAATTTATGATAAACAGCCCGCTCGACATAATAAACAGCGTATACCATTTATATGTGAGCGGACTTTTGAATAGACTCGTTCAGTTTACTGGTGATTAAGAACAGTGGACTGAGACGTGTTATTTCTTACCACTGTTGTGAACGTAATTGGTCCAGGTGGCATTCCATAGGGGCCGACGCTCTCCATCGCTCCACACTTTGTCTTCTCCATCTGCGGAAAGACTTTGATCTGCGCTCTAATAAATACAACCCTTCGAACACTTCATTTGGAATATTGTCAGACTTCACTCTGAGAGGCGGTTATTTTCAGGTAAGTAATTTTTTCTTCCACTGCATCATCCACCAGTGGTTCTTAATGTTCCCCGACCTTCCAAATCCCACATAAACCCCTGGGAAGAATATTAGCTATTGTGCCACATTTTCCACACAGCTAGCGAGGAGCACTAGATAATCCGGCGGAGTTCACCACACAATACATCAAGAAGGTGTTAGAGCACTGACATGCCAGGACATGAAATACAATTCAGTAGCTCACGGTGAAGGGTTTTTATTACATCTCGTCATCGGTTAAAGTGTTATAGTAGTGAAAGGTACGGGTAGAAGCACACAGTACTCACAGTGATAATTGATATTAGCAAAATGAATAAGAGACCCAGAGGAAAGACAGTATCTATAGCATCGCCATACTATAGATGATTGGATGCATTTTGTTCTGAAACCAATTGGTTGCCATAGACGCAACCGTAAAAAAAACCTCTAACCTTTATTGGGACCATTTATACCTCCATTGCCCCTGTTGATGGTATCGAGCAGTAACTGTCCAGGATTTACAGCGGCTGCACTGCACTCTGTTCCTGTCCCTCGCTACACACCTCCCAGGAAAAATCTAGGAAATAGAATTATAAGACTTTTATTTGATCAGCACGGTTTGTTTTTCTCACACTGTAAGCCAGTAAAATTTTGTTACACATTCTTGACACCGAGGCTGAAAATGTGCCCAATTGAACTGGACTGTAATGAATGGATTCCAGCGGAATACATTAGCGTAGGGGTGAGTGAAGAAACTAGAATAGAGCTATTGGAGATCTAAATATTTAATTAGCTTGGACTGTGATTTTTTTTTTTTTTTTTCCACCTGTTTGATCTTTTAAATCTTTTGAAGAGTACATCCTAGAGATCCAGATACTGCAAAAAAAAGGGAAAAAAAAAAAAAAAACACGTTGTCAATCCTCACTATTCGGATATTTAATGTATCTGAACTGCCCACATACAGATGGAAGCAGATGGCGTGGTAAATCAATCATGCGCACCTAATTCGTCGGCTCAAATTCTGATTAAAAACGATGAAAGATCTTGACTTGGATTCAGAAGTATTATGCGGTGGTCTTTTCCCTACCCTGCTGTTGGTTTACATCGTGTGAAAGTGTCATGCGGTATGCACGGCAAAAGTGTAATTATGCTCAATCACTGTAGAGGTAATTGTTGGACGCGCAAGCAAACACGGATGACCTACAGAGCGCTCTTTGCGGCATTTGGAAACATCTTAGACAAAGGGGGCGAAATTGCTTTGAAATATTATTGGCATGCCATTTAACAGTGTTCCTTTTAGTCCCGCACATAAATCATATTTATGTTGTCTGAGATGCATTGTCATTCAGAAAGCAACAAATAACTCTTTTTACCCTCGGCCAGCTGATTTCTGTGTTCCAGCCGCTGCTTGTTTATTTATGGCCGACATGAGAGCAATGCAGAAGAAAGCCCTGTCACTTTTGGGCACTGTTTAATCATATTTTTATGATTTAACTTCAGAACATTCACAGGAATATATTTGAATATGATTTGTTAAGGTCTCTGCTGTGTATTTCTTGTACCGGGCCTTGTTAGACACAAAATGGAAACACGAAATACTCAAAGCAAAGCAGTCCAGTGGAATCAGGAAAGATTATAAGAGGATCAAGATTATAGAAACACATCAGTATATCAAATTGCTTTTGATGTCGAGACAATGAATAATGTATTTGCAGGTGCTTTTTTTTTTGTAACGCATACGGTAGCGCTTCAGTCACCGTTGCTGGTGTTGATGTTTTTTTTCTCGCGGGCTGAGTAACTGTCAGTTCCGTACAGTGACGCAGATAAATCGATGGGGTGTAGTAGGGACGCAGACATCACCGGTCACATGTTTTTAGGCAGCTGTCATGATTTTGCCATCTTTCTCTGACAAAGACACACTTTCTCTGAAAAGCCATGCAACAACAAAACGTGGCGAACAAATAGTGAGTTTGAAGGACCAAAAAAAAAAAAAAACCCACAATAGACAAGAAGAAAGAACCACCGTTATCACTTTGGAGGCTGTAGTCCACCAAGACAGGTCCAATTCAATCATTTCTTTACGGTAGAAATGGTTGAGTGGCTCCTGGCACACAAATCATCCAGTTATTGTGGTAAATTATATTCAATTAAAGACAGAGATGACACTGGCATACATATAGGCTGCAGTTACTGTATATGCAACTGGGTTTAACAAGTTGACAAGATACTGATGGATTTTAATTTATAATGCCGTCTTTATCAGATATAGCACTTTTGATAAAGAATAGCATGGATTTTAGATTAAACGATACATTGAGATCTGATGGAACATTTCTCTTCAGTTCATGTTGAGTTCCTCAGTGCTGCATCTGAAATTGAGTCGCTGGGTCCTTCCTCATCAAAAAAAACGTAACGCTTGAGAAAGTGCAGTTGAGAAAACATGCAACGTTCCCGGTGGCAGCTCAGTCCTCTTTCACACTATCACCGCGGGCTCCGCGAGCACTGGAACATCTGCATAGCCAGAAAACTCCTCAAAAGAACTGCAGATTGTCTCAGGGCGATACCAGAAAGCACAATCAGAAGCTGGTGCTTTGTTCGCACCCGGAGTGCTGTGTGGTGTGCAGCGTGGGGCCCTGCCTCTGAGCTCATATGAAGCCATGTCACATCACAGTAGGCTTTGGGATCCTCCGGGCTCTAATTGGGACACGGGGAAATGAATTTTCCAGCTATGACCTGTCTAGGATTCTGCAGCCCGGGCAAAGTGACGACACTTCTCATTACATGTAAAGAAAGATTTCATCTCTTTGTAATCACACAGAGGCTTCCCCACAATGAGCCCATTTCCTTTCAGATTCAACAATCTATTATTTAATTGCTATCATTTATTCTGACAGAATAACTCCCCAGTACATGGCATTTCTTTCTCTCCTCTCCGTTTCAGTTTTGATGATTTTGCCACAATGAATTCTTTCTTATCAGATAATATGAGATGCAGAATGGGAGATGAAAATGACCACTGCGAGCATGAACCGAGTGTTACATCCATCCCCACTTTCTTTTGTGTACTTTATCACAAGAAAAAACTGAGCATCTGTAAAAAGTCAACAGATTTCAGCATTCTCCCCAGTGCCCCTCGGTATGAAAACTCCATTATACTTATCTTATACAATGCCCTTGGCAGAAAATGAGTCATTACATTGTAATTTCATGCTGCCAAGATGTCGTGCACCCTTCTGGAGAGCTCATGTCATGTTTGTAGGGACTTGAATCATGATAGCCTCCACATTACGGACGGCTAATCTGTACGCTGTATCCGCCAGAGTGAAAGCAATGGACAGAGAAGCGTTGCATTTAAAAGACCCCCCCAATATTCTGGTGGGTTTCGTCGTGATCCTTTTCTTTTTGCACTACATCCCTCCCGTGTAGTGGTTTAACTAAGTGATATTATTTATGAAATGCAACCGCACACACACTTTCCTGCAGCTGTGAGAGACTCACTGTCATCAAATTAACAGGAGCATGAGACAGTGAACTAAAAAATGCTCGCTGCCAGGGACTATCATAGTCACGGGTGGCGCAAATGCGCCAGGCCCCCGATCATGCAATCATCCCTCTGCTGCAGGGAACTGCGGGTCTACATGGCAGTGGGTGTCAGGGGGGCCAACAGGCGATTGGACTCCCCTCTACGTCCTCCGTCTGCACCAGACCTGTCACATGCCCAAAACGATCGCGGTGCTCCAGTGTGACAAGACTGACCCGGAGCCTGTGATCCTCTCCACCCTCCCCCGCATTTGTGGCACTTGCAGGCCTAATCTGAAAGCAGCATCGCGGTGGCAGAGGTTCGGCGCGCCACTGGAGGCCACACAGTAAGGACAGGTCATTACTGCGCCGCCCTTCAAAGAGAGCTCCTCCCGGTGCCGCTGCCGCTCCCCAACCGATCACCCGTGGCACAGGGTGCTTCTCATGCCTGCTGAGCTTTTTCACCGACACTTCACTCCCCTACGGGGGGCCGAAGGCCTAGGTAGGGCCAGACTTCCGCTCCCCAGAAACCCAGCCCTCCTACTTTTAATAAATGAGTATTCACAGCGTCAGACACACTAATTACTGTATTTAAGAACAATCCGTTATACGGTGGGAGGTCAACGGTACTGTCACTTAGAAAGAAAAAAGAAAAAAAACATCTTGCAGCACGGGGTCTCCTTCCCTTTGGTGATACCATCCTTGGATTGCACTGCTTTACATTCCCCATTTGTATCTAATAATATATTCCAAAGAGCATGACAGCAAATGTAGAATATTTTTTTAATTCCCTCGACCCCCCACCCGTCCTCCACCTCCTCATCCTCCCCCCTCCCCCACCCACTCCCGTCTTCTTTGCGTTTTAAGAGGCATGAAGTCGGCCGGGTTTGTCAGTAATGGTTGATAACTAATTCATTGGTCCTCTCTCTTTTTCAGAAGCCAGTGGTTTTCATCTTATTTCCCACTTTAGAAGTTTCACTTTTAATCTTTTACTTAGTCGGTCTGTCTGGATGCTGAGTCCCAAGCCGGGTGTTTCATATATCCTGCCAACAATAAAGCCGTCTTTATGAACTCATTGCATCTCTTATCGTTCCCTTGTGGTAAAAAGCACATGCTTAAAAAAAAAAGTTTTATCATCATGTGTTTGTGTGTTTGGATTTGGTATCCAATTAGCATGTAATCTTCAATAATTTGAACATGAGGAAGGCGAGTCACTTCCACGTTTCTGAGCAGAGCAACATGGTGCATAATTTTTCATATCAGAGAACAATATCAGCCATAACTGGAGGCTAACTGACTGGAGAGCCACCCCAGGCCACTGTTTTTGAGACTGCAGGCAATATCTATCGTAATCAAAGGCTTTTTTATGCAAATGTGTGCTGACTGACTCTTTTAGAAGTAGAAAGGCTTTTTGTATTTCCTATCGAGAATCACTCTCATTAGGAAATGGAAATTCCTCTTCTAAATGAGCTGCAAAAGCAAAAACTTACAGCACGGCTCGCCACGTGCACCATCGCGGCGCCACATTTGCAAACTTTAAGCCTGTTTGGCGATTAAGTGCTGTAAAGGAAGGCGTCCTAGTCGATCGCTCAGGGGAAGTGCTCAAACAGGTAGCCCAATACATCCCGTCTTTCGGTCGATGTCGGCAGGCGGTGTCCGTACATCTGACGTTTTGTGCCGATGCCGTGATCACAACAGAGGATGAAAACGGGAAAAAAAAAAAAGTCAGCGAGAGTCAGAGCAACATGACAGAGGCTGTGCACACATCTCTGCAGCGACACAAGGCTCTGTTAGCAGAGGGCTCAAACGGCGCTCCTGGCCATGTCGCATCAGTGTCGGCGTTTAAAGCTATCCACTATTTAGTGTAAAAGAAAAAAATATATATATTTCTCGCCTGCATCCAAAAAGCACCGATTCTTAAAGGCTCCTTTTTTGTGCCATCGCAGAAAAACCTTTTGTCAGCAGTGCAACACTAATCAAGTGCGTGTCTCTGCAGAGAATGTCACAGCTGCAGAGAAGATGACCATAATTAAAGTGAAGATAAGAATTATTAAGTTTAAGAGATATTAATTTACAAATCTGTGCTCGGGGTGTGAAATGCATTATGCAATAAACTATTGCCCTCTGTTGGGCGTCGGTGCTATCTGCATTGGCTCCGGCGTGCAGTGAGCAGGTTATCAGAGGAGGCAGGCTCAGGGAAACCACATCGCTCCCCCTACTGTCACATAATCTGACGTGAAAAATAAGTAAATGCTCATTCTCCACAGGGTAATTTTTCACAATTTTCTATGAAGAACACCGTGACTTTGATGTGCAAGCACGAGTCTTTGCCTGTTTTGTTTTTTTTCATTTGTGTATTATTCTGTCCCCTGTCTGTTACTCTGTTATTTTCAGTCTAGGGCACCGATGTTGCCAGGACTCCACACCTTCCGCTATTTTTTTTTCTTTATAATGTAGTTTAGGTGGATAATTGGATAACACAGGTTTATCCTCGGCAAGCACTTTGTATGAGCAATCCAATTTCACATCCTCCTGAAGGGAAACCATTATTCTTAACCAGGGCTTGATACTCCAGTCACCCTTGCGCAGAAATGCAGCACAAGGTTCTCCCCCCAAATCCTATCAGCTTCTAACCTTGTTACCAGCCAATCTGTATTATTGTGCTATAATTCCATATTCTGCCCTGTCCTCACCGTGGCACCGGCATTTGAAAAGATAAAGCTGCCGCTGCCGTTTTGTTGACAACAATGCCTTGGTGGACTGTTTGCCTTCTATCTGTGAACATTGGCACGTTCCACCGCACTGTTCAAACCAGCATCTCTGGCGCATATTTAACTATTTCAGGCCTGCGTTTATTTCACTGGTGGGATTCCTATTTTGATATTCCAGTAGACTTTGCGACAAATGTCATATATTACACGACTGGTGACAGTGCAGTTCCTCCTAAATCTTTAAACAGGCTAACTGCATTATTTATTGGTCAAATCTGAACTGATCACATAGTCTGTAAAAGAAATGCAACAGAAAAAGTGGATCTGAAATGAATGTGCTTTATGAGGTCCAACAGAAGGCGATCAACACAAGAAAACTACTGTGATGCAAATTTAAATGAAAATGCCGAGCAGCTACGTGAGTCTCAGATGCGCTGCTTCGGTTTTTTTTATAATTTGCAGAGAAAAGCTGCTTCCAGCCACCAGCTCCATTTTTTGGGGGGGCAGGGCAAACACTGTGCTTGATTGGATGATTGATTCCAGGTTTGCCAGGTAGCAAGAGAGATAGGCCAAGGATTTTAGCCTGCAACTTATGACATTCTGCGAGCGCCTCGGTAAAAGTGTTTTTTTTTTTTTTTTTAAATGAACACTTTGGCGTAACACCAAGGAGAGAGCCTTTCACACTCACGAGATAAAACGCTAACCAAAATCCCAAAATCTTTGGCAGAATTAAAATGCATTTCAGACATTTTAACCTTGAAGGCTGAGGTGGGTGATTTTTTTTTCTTTTTTTTTTTGGATTTTAAATATGCAAGTGCTTTGAATCAGAATCCTTGGCATGCTTTTTGTGATGTGTGATATTCACTCACAGTGCCAAACCAACATTCCGCTATTTAAAGTGGTATTTGCAATAGGAGACATAGGGTAGTTCTGGCACCCACTGTACCACACCGCTTCTTTTATTGTTTGTTACCTTATGGTGCAGAAGGTGTTGCTTGGTCTGATATCTGCTTCATCTGGCTGAAGTATACAGTGAAAACAAACAAACACAAGCACACAAATGAATAAATAGATGGATGCATTTGTCTACCCGCACAGTGGTGTGGAGGATTCAGACACAAGACAGGGTGTTAGGGAACCGACTGAGCACATATCTATATAAGCCACATTATTTGCTGCACACTGCTTTCAAACTGCAGTCATACCCAATGAAACATCAGTGTCGATAAAGTATCCACAGTGGCCCGGAGGATAGACAGAATATATCACCGGCGGAGACGCAGTCAAACAGACTTGTAATCCGAGACCAGGACGGCGGGAAATTGTTTAAGGTCACAGAGTAAAAAGATATTTTACTATTCAAATAGTTTTATGAAACATTTTGCCAGAGAGATTAGAAGTCTGTTATCTAGTCTTGTGTCTGGGAATTAAAGGTGCAATACGTAAGAACTAACCACCCGTTGAAGGTCACGCCAAAAAACAAACGAGAGGAGGCCGCGTGTCACCAGAGTGACTGCTAACTGCTGCTCGCTATTACCTTACGCTGTAAGTGCTAGCCGCCGTTAGCTAGCTGGCTGCCCAGCAAGCCGTTACTAAACTGACCCAGAGCTGCTAACAACAGGAGAGTGTTGGTGCAAAGTAACAGGGCTCAGCAGCCCCTGGAGGTTCAAAGTGGTATTACAAGACAGGGGCGGCCATGCAAACTTCTGTAGACATCATAATGAACGGACCTCTTTGACATTACGTACCATCATCACTTGTTTTTGCACTATGTAACTACAGTGAGAGTGTAAAACCACAGCGTTACATACATGCTCACTTCGAGAGTAAGCTTTCAAGACACATCACTGTGTCTTGACCCAGCGCCAAATCGTAAAAAAAAGGCCAATGTATACATAATGTTGCTTTAAACTAAAATTCTAATAATAGATCGCCTACATGTTGCATCTTCATATGAGGACCTGGTGCCAGAACATGGTTGGCCTCGCTGACTGTAGCATTAATACTGGAAGGAATGGGAAACAAGTCTAAAATTTACAAATTATGCATACATATTTTGTTATAGAGTTACAAAGTATGTCATTTCGGGACTGAGCCAAATGAAATCAGATATTTAAAATGATCAAAAATAAAATTATACGGTGGAATGAAATCCCCAACAAGAGACACAAAAAAGAGACACCAACAGTAATAATAACGCAGAATGAATAGATAAAAGGCTTTTACATTTCGAGAAGTGACCTTTAAGAGGCGTCACTGACCCTCAGGCCTCAGATTCTCGGGTAGGGAGCTCTATAGTCGAGGGCGCTGCCTGCAAAAGCTCGATCACCTTTAGTCTTGAACGAGCTGCGCAAGGATCCAAAGGCTGTGCTCTGGCTCAATGAGGAGCAGCGAGTCAGCAATGTAGCTGGTAGCTGAACAATAAAGTGATCAGTGAAATCTTAACATCAGCTCTAAAACCTATTTCTTGTTACCAGCGAAGAGAGGCTTAAACAGGTCTTATGTGATCTTGTCTTTTAGTATGTGTTAATAGCCGAGCAGCTGCTTTCTGCGCTAGCCAAAAGTGTGTGGGCTCGTTCTTTGGCTCTACCCTGAATACGATGAATAAATCTAACTGAGGTGAAACAAAAGCATGGATGACCTTCTTGAGATCAAGACAAAGAGAGAAAGGACCTAGTTTGTGAGATTCCCCTTAGATAGGTGAAAGAAAATCATAAAAAACATGATAGAACAACGTTGGTAATTTCTTTTTCAAAAGAAAGGTCACTGTCACATGGTAACACCCAGATTTGTGGCTGCAGGTTTGATATTTTTAATATCAAGACTTTGGGCCATGGAGTCTTATTTCGGATTTGTTTTTCGTGGATTTGCTGGAATTTTTGGGACATCAAGCACGTAATTCCTGTCAGACAAGATAAAAGATGATGGAAATTGCCTTCCTCATTAGTTTTTAATGATTATCTCTTAATGAGAAGTGTATCTGTCCACCTACTGCTTCTGTGCAGCGTCTCCGGTTGCCAGATGCAGCCGGTGAGTTCAGGTTTTTGGGTCTCTGTAGCCTACAGGCACAACAAACACCAAACACGGGCTACGATACTGTGATAATGTCCAAAGGCCCCCGTCAGGTTGCCTCGCTGTTTCTTGTCAGGAAACAGTTACAGGCTTTAACACCCCCTCAAACCATTAATTATAGGTTTTTAGAGTTACGTACGTGTGTGTGACTTAAACGAACAAGATACACAAAAAAATAATTAGCGAGCTTAAGAGGTGCTTGGACAGAGCGACGGTAGCTTTTTCACCCCGCTGCTGTCACGCTCGTGCAAACACGGTTAACGGGGGAAACAGAAGGAGATGCAGACACTGGAGGCTGAGCAGAGGCAGTTCAACAAATTTACTGCAGAAAAGGAGCCAATGAACAAAAAGGCTTACAGGAACGGTGAGGCAGGCAAAGGTCAAATCCAAAATAAGGCCAACCAGTCCACTGAGGAGAAGCAAGAATTAAAAAGCCCACCCCCCCCCAAAACAGACACTGGGGAGGAAAAAAAAATACCACAGATGTCCAAAATACACCGTGAAAACACTTGTTAAGGTGCTGAAACGAAGACAGACGAGATATT